>PVJX010030272.1:0-22196 GCA_004027295.1 Dolichotis patagonum
TGTAAATATTATGTGTAGTTTACCACAATGTTTAAAAATTTGATCTCTATGCCTCAGCTCCCTCCCTTTAAAACAGAGATGAATGAAACAAAACTTCTCTTACCTCCAGATTATCTGGGCAGTATTTTTGCTCTGAGTCCCAAGAGGGCATTTCAGCAAACATCACCATTAGATGATCAATAAACCTGAGGACGTAACACGTACTATAGACATTAATAACTCACGACCCACTTTCCTACACCAGTCCCTGGACCAAATTCCCAGAAACAGAAAGGATTAGTCCATTTTTACAGCACTGCCCAAAACACGTCTATCATTTGTCCCATACATAATTTTTTTAGACAGAATTGAAAGTATTTCTTACACTTAGCCACATTCAGCAAAAACTCTATGAAATCACAAATTAAATTCACTACTTATGTTTTTCTTATGTTTTACACTTAAATCACTAAAATGGTTTCACACTTCACCAGCAATGGAGGCCACTCTGCGGCAGATATGAAGAGGAAACGTGTCATCACAGACCTGCCTCACAGAGGGCCTGTCCAACCAGGCTGTGTGAAACCCGGTCTTCTCCTCCTCCGCCAAAACTCTACCTTCCCACCGTGCCAAGGCAGCAGGGAGAAGCACCAGGAAGAGTGGGGCTGTTGGCAAGGAGGTACCTGGAGTCTTCATGAAAAGCAGAGATGAAGTCTGACTGGGCATATTCTGGGTACAGGAACAGCACGGGCCAGCTCAGCCTGCCCTGGTCATCCAGACTCAGCCTGGCACCACAGGGGCTCTCAGTGCTGAGCCCATCCAGGAAAACCTCGCCAAGACCTTCGGAGGCTGCGTCTTCATCCGCAACGGCAGCTTCAGATACGAGCCTGATGCTCCTGGCCTGGTCAAATCAGAAATGCACAGACACCGAGAACTTCACTGTGCAGGGGCACACAAACCATCGCACTAAGCCAACAGCGTGAGCTCAGAAGGCCAGCTCCACAGGGCTCCTCCTCAGCACAGAGGCCCGCTGTGGAGGAGGCACCATTTTATTAACTCGCCTTCACTAGGTATCTCCCGTGTTCCCTGCCCTCGAGTCTGTTCACGATCTAGAGGGAGACAGCACAGGAGGTGCAACATGGAGCTGTGGAATCTCGGACAAGGGTCAATCCAGCCAAGGGGCAGAGTGACTGGGAAATCCTGGGCCTTGAACAATGACTTCAAAAGGCAGCATAGACAAGGGCACCCTAAAGATTGAGCATGTAGCATGTATACAAGCGACAATGTTTCAGCCTGGCGAAGACATGGCAACAGTCTCACAGAAATGAGGGTCAGTCAAGGGGCTGAACAGGAGGGTCACATCTTACGTCCATGTGCTGAAGTTCCTAGGTTAGCACCAGGAAAGTCATTGGCAATCAAAATTATCTTAGAGGGCTGGGCTCAGCGGCATAAGCTCCTGCCTCACAAGCACGTGGTCATGAGTTCGATCCCCGGTACCAATAAAAAAAAAAATTATTTTAGACAATAGCCCCTAAAACAGAGGCTGGCAAACTTTTTCAAACAGTCTCGGTTGAAATTAACCAACTCTATCACTGCAGTGTGAAAACAGCCATAGTCAAGGTATACACAGGATGGCTGTTTCAAAGGTGTAATTGCTGACTTTTACTTTAAACCATCAGTGAAACAGAGCTTCAGAGCCAGGCATGGTGGCTCACGCCTGTAATCCCAGCACTTGGGAGGCTGAGGCAGGAGGATCACCATGAGTTCAAAGCCGGCCTGACCCGCACAGTGAAACTGTCTCAAATAAAAACAAAAAAAATATAGAACTTTGGGTACTGCTGAGAGTTTCTTATGGACACTGAAGCCTAAAATGAGGATTGAACTAATGCATGAGAGAACAACAATAAAAAGTCTGCATGCAAATATCTAGGCATTCCAATATCCACTCTCATTCCTTCTTCTCTCTCTCTCTCTTTCTCTCTGTACTGGGGATTGAATTCAGGGGAGCTCCATCACTGAATTCTTTTTATTTTTTGAGTCTAAGTTACCTGGCAGGACTTGAACTTACAGTCCTCCTGCCTCAGCCTCCCTAAGTGCTAGGATTACCAGCATGGACCACCAAGCCTGGCTCCAATGTTCACATTTAAGAAAATAAAACCTTTCACTGTGACTGAGGATTCCATAGAAATGTGGAATATTCTATTCAATTTGTTAATTCCTAGTAACAGATTGGTGCTAGGATGGCAAGTGGGTTGGATTTTAATAGTGCTAAATCTGCAAAATCAACAAGGAACTTAAGTAGGTGCATAACATAATTGAACAAAGAATGAAACCAAAACCTGCTCCAGAGTCACTTGACAGGTATTATCTATTTTGTGCAGAAGAAGAAGCTCAAACAAAGCAAAGCAAGACTTGGGTCATAATGTATTTATTTCAAAATGCAACAAACAGAGGGAAAGGACACAAAAACTTCTGTCCCTGATGCACTGCCCAAAAGTTTCTGATTGTTTTAGGATAAGCAAGGTCTGGCTCTGATAGCCAGTGGCTGAGCTAGGTTCCTGTACCTCTCTGGGACGACTTTCTCAGCTAGAAACACAGCAGCAAGCCCGCCTCAGGTGGCCGCTGCGAGGACTGAGATCGCTGAGCCCAGCACACAGTGGTGTTACGGAGACAGCACGCAGACCGGGCACAGCTGACTGCAAAGCCTAGGCTCTGCTGCCACACTGCCCTGCTGCTGCGGGAAGGAAATGAACCTCAGAGGGGCATCCCAGGAAAGGTTCCCAGCAGGCTTCTCAGGACCAGTGGCTGTCACAGGACCTGAGAACTCACCTCGATGGCCTGGAGTAAAGCTGCATTCTCATCTCGTTCCTTCTTTTCTTTCAGCTTTGCTTTTCTCACATCTCTCTGTTCAGTTCGCTAGAATGAAATTCAGACGGATGAGCTGCAGGGAAGCTGCTTCTTCCCCTACCCCAGCCCTCTCTCACCATCCCTGAACGACGACCTCTGCTCTCCACCCAGACCATGCTGCTGGGTCACTAAACGTGCACAAAGCACATTCTGAGGCCTCAGGCCCAGGGTCAGCATAGGCTTACAGTCCACTTCCTGTACCTGTGGAGCTGACCAAGAGGCACTAGCAAGGCAAGAGCCAAGTGTACCAGGTGCATTATGTTACTTGGGCCGTGTGAACAGAGCTATGAAACACAGAGGGGTGGATTCTGCGCACTGAGGAAGTGCACCCAGACCAGCGATGGCGAACCTTTCAGGAGCCTTCAGTGATACAAACAGCCCCCTGCAATACCGCAAGCTTAGACAGATAAGGGAGAGGCCACCAGGAAAGGAGAATCGGCGGTCTCCACACAAGTAACCAGGGCAGGACTGGGGAGTTAGCTCAGTGGCCTAAGTGCCTGCCTTGCAAGCACGCGGTCGTGACTTTGATCCCTGCTACCAAGAAAAAGAAATCCAAAACAAGTAACCAGGGCAGACAAGTAACCCGTGGAGAATTTCAATGTCACTGGTATGGATGGAGCAGGAAAACACACTGTAAAAACTCAAGGAAGAACTTGTCAGAGGCTGCACTATTATAATCCACAAGAAAAAACACCATCCTCCTATTTGATCTGCTGGGCGTGTAACTTGTGTTTCTGTGTCCCGCTAATCTACCCACACTAGTTGTCCTGTCCACCCTCAGGACTGTGCATTACTGGGAATCAGCAAACATTTTCTGGGAAGGGCAAGACAGTAAATATTTTAGACTTTGCAGACCATGTCTGGTGTGTGTTGCATATCATCTGGTTCTGTCTGTTAGATTATCACCTTTTGGAGAATGAAGATGCTTTGATCACAGGATATAGAAAACAGCTGGCTGGACCTGGCCTGTGTGTCAGTTTGCTAACTCTTACTCTGTAAGGCAGCCCTAGCATCCCTTATCCCCGTGAAAGCTAGTGATTTCTTTTTCCTTCCTTGCTCCCTCCGTCCCTCCCCTGTTACTCTCCTTCCCTCCTTTTTTTTTTTTTTTTGGTACCAGAGATCAGATTCACAACCCTGCACTTGCCAGGCTGCCACTGTGCCACCAGGCAATAAATTTAAGGAGCTTTTGAACATTATTTTTCAAATCCTTTTTTTTTTTTTTTTTTTTTGAGACAGGGCCTCACTATGCAGTTCAGGCAGGTCTTGAATTCCCAGTGACTTTCCTGCCTCAGTTACCTGAGTGCTGATTATAAGCGTGCACCATTAACACTGGCCTCTTCAATTCTTCTACCTCTTCTCTGCTCCACTTCTGCAACCCCACTGTGCCTATGCCAGTGCATTTCATGGACTTGCACAGATCTCTCAGTCTGCCTGCATCTTTTCTGAGAAAATCCTTGGCTTTTCTTTTTAAACTTTATGATAAACCTATTGTTTGTCTCACTGCTATCCACTGCCTAAGGAAGCTGGACTCTTAATTGCTTCTAATGGTTTTATACACACACACACACACACACACACACACACACACACACACATATCCTATGTGAAAACGCTTTCCATGCTGGGCCAGCTCCCAGACGGGTCATGTAAAAGAGGCTGTGAGTGGACCCTGGACAGGTCAATGGACATTCCCTGGCAGTGGGGCTCTGAAGGGGCTCCTACCTCCTTTAGGGGCTGCCAGACCTCGTATTTTTATCATGACTCTGGGCTGCTGGTTTTTAAGGGTGCTGTGGAACTGTGAAGTGTGAGCTGGGAAGGTCAAATTAAAGTACCACAGACTTGCTGTTCTTACTGGAGCTTGGCCATTTTTCTTGAATAAACACTCCCTAGACTGCTGAAAGTCTCTGGTTCATTTCTAGTTTTGGAAAGTTAACTGACAAGTTTGCAAGTTTTCTCACGGGTTTTATGGAGGAGAGAATTTTTCTCAGCACACCATTTTCACTGGATCAGTCTCTATTTCTTATCTCCCCGCTCAGTGCACTCTATGGGGGATACATGTCATCCACTTGTGGACTTAGTGCTTTCTTGAGTTGTCGATTTTTACTTCATTAGTTTAGAGCTGTTATCATTGCCTATATATTAAGACTCACTATTCTTACATTCTTTTAGCAGGACAAGGAATTACTATTCTTTCATCATTTACAAAAATGATTCACTTTTATCCCGGGTAATATCTATCACCTTCCTGTCTCCTTTGGTATTAATGGCTCCACATGAAATCTCCTGTTTCACATGCCAAGCACACAGGAACCTCACACCAGTGTGTCAGAATACTGCTATTCAGCAAGCGATGCCAGGCTTTGGGGCCCTGCGGTCACCCTTTAGCTGTGCCTGTGCTACAGGACAAGCCTTCATTTAGGTCATGGAGGGCCTTTCTGTGGACGGTTCTGGTGACAGCCTTCCACAGCAGCCCTCCTGACTCTGCTCCCATAAGATTCTGACTCACACTTAATTCCCACTTCTGTTACTGAGCCACAAGGGTCCACAGATCCCTACCTTTTCTGCATCTCATTTTGTAGCAGGCAACTGAGTTAGTCAGAAATATTATAGGCACACCCTTAAGTATAATCCTTAGGGATTAAGTCTGGATCATCTTATGCCCACTTTGCAAATTCCCATTTTCCCTACCTTTGAGCCATCTAGTCTCATGATTTTGCCCTATAAAAGTCCCTAGAAAAGACAGAGTCCAGGGAAACCCGCTCGGGACCCCCTTCTGTCTCTCTCCAGACAGAAGCTTTCTCTCAATAAATATATTCTACTCTCCACCTCTGTTGTTCCTAAAATTCATTCTTCAATTTTAGAGAACACGAACTCGGACATAGTAGGTCGGGAGTTTCATTCTCCTATACCAATTTGACCAGAATGACTTCCAGCTTCCTGTTTAGGGCAAACTGAAGGCCGCCAGGGGGCGCAGTGCCACTTGCCATTCCACAGGCCAGCAGTGAGCAGAGCTGGAGACTGGGCATCAGGAGGCGCAGGGAGCTTTGGAGTCTGCCCTGAACAGACCGGTGAGGCAGGGTGCACAGATGTAAGCCTGGGGTGTCTCCTGAGCCCAAAGTCTTGCTTCACCGCAGCTGTGTAAGTGAGTGGCTTCCAGTCTCCCTGCACTTGCGCTACCTCACTAGTAAAAGGAGGATTAGAATAGTTCCTACTTTACAGTGCCAATTTATGCTTTAGGCTGGTTCAACATAAATGAAAAGGTTAAACTAGTGCCCGGAACACATACACGGTAAGTACCTTCCAAATGCTGGGTATGGTTTTTCGTATTACTGCTGTTCAGTGATTACTGCTGTTTTTTACCATCATTTTAGCAGATATATGCCAGATAAATGACATTTCATCAGCACTTTGTAGGTGTCTAATGATGGGAATTGTATAGCATTGTAGAAATGTAAGGTCTTGTTTAAACGGTTAGCTGTCTCACACACACACACACACACCTTTGTTTTTTTGTTTTGGTTTTTTGTTTTGTTTTGTTTTGTAGTACCAGGAATCGAACTCATGACCTTGCACTTGCTGGGCAGATGCTGTGCCACTGAGCTATATCTCCAGCCCTCTTTTTTTTTTTTTTTCTTTTTTTTTGAGACAGAGTCTCAAGCTGTAATTCAGACTGGCCTTGAACCCACTATATACCCTCAGATGTCCTCGAACTTGCAGGAATCCTCCTGCCTCAGCCTCGTGAGTGCTGGGATTACAGCATGCACCACACCTGGCTCCTCTGTCTCTAATTTAAGAGGTATAAACAGTGCACAGATAAACTATAGCACTCAGTGTTGTTCCCTATTTATTCAAATCCTAACAGCCAGTTTTCAGAGTCTTAGCTATATACTCGGAAATGTACTAAAAAGAAAATTACATACACGCACCCACTTAATCCTTACCAAAGCCTTTTGGGTATATAATGTTCCCATTTTCAGAAATTCAGAAACATCAGAATTTTAAGACTGTCCACTTCATCCATGGCAAAAGCAGCGTGCGAGCACAGTTCTGCTGCAGCACCTACCAAGGCTCCGTCTGCAAAGCTCTCCTCCCCCAGCAGCATTCAGCTCAGTAAACCTCAGCACCACTTCCACCTCCAAACTTCTCTGCTCTCTCCATCTACAGCCTGGGCTTGGCAGGGCAAGGTCAGATGCCTTTACTGTAAACTACTGCCACCTGCCCTCTGACTCCTGCTTGCTTTTGTCGACTTGTTTGTGCCCTCCGGAGTTCCAAGGGTAGGGGCTGCTTTAGGTTTGATCTTTTTTCTTCCCCTAGTGCCAAGGATCAACCTAAGGTCTATCACCAAGTCATGTGCCTAGGTTTTGTCTTTTTTTTTTTTTTTGGTGCTGGGGATCGAACTCATGACCTCTGGTTTGCCAAGCAGGCATTTACACCGCTGAGCTAAACCCCTGGCCCCTAGGTTTTGTCTTTAAAGAGGAAAAACTTTATACTAACCTGAGAGACAACCTGGTGAATGCTAATTAATGCTTTTTGTTATTTGGGTTTTGTTTGCTTGTTATGGTTTTTTTTTTGAGACACGGTCTTGCTATGCAGTTCAGACTGGCCTTGAATTTGCTATGTAGCCCAGGCTGGCCTCAAACTCACAGTGATCCTCCTGCCTCAGGCTCTAATTAGTGCTAATTAGCAAATGCCAATTGTCTGCCCAGTGTCACCAACCTTTAGCTTGTCTGCTTTAGCCCGCACTTCCAGAAGCTTCTTCTCCTTGGCATCTATATGCAGCCCTTCATCACACCAGCTCACAGCCTCAGCATAGTGTTTCAGTTCTAGATGGCACAGGGCACCTGGAGAAACCATAGCCTTTAGGGTCCAGGAACAGTACACATGGGCCAGCTCACCCCATCTACCAGCCAACCGCCTGGAAGGAGAACAGTGGCTAAGGCCTTGGATGTGAACACCCAGACAAGCAAGAACATTCTCTGCATTGTAGTCAGAAATATTGCTAGTGCTCACTGAGCTCAAAACTCCTCTAAGCCCTCTTAGCATTAAGCACAATAAAAGAAGGGAAGGATATGGCCTAGTGACAAAGAACAAAGGATTTGGAAGAGAGGGATATGGGCTGGAAGTAAGGCTAAACCTTGGACAAAGAACTGAGAATCTTAGAGCTTCAGGTTTCTCATCTACAAATGGGAAAAATAAAGTCTATCTCAGATAAATTTTAAAATATAGAGGGTAAGCAGAATTTGCATCAGGCATTCATCAAGATAGCAGCAAGATCAAAGATGTGTCCCTAGTCAGGGATAGTGGCATATGCCTGTAATCCCAGCATTTGGAAGGCTGAGGCAGGACGATCACTGTAAGTTTAAGGCCAGCCTGGGCTACAAAGTAAATTCAAAGCCACCTTGCACTACACAGTGAACTTCTTATCTCAACCCCCCCCCAAAAAAACATGTTATGCCTTTTCTAATTTTGTTCAAGGCCATCAGTTCAAACTGCTTGTCCTATTAAAAAAAAAAAAGTTTTGCCCAACATGGTGATACACATCTGTATTCCCAGTGCTCAGGAAGCTGAGGCAGAAGGATTGCTACGAGTCCAAGGGCTGCCTGGGCTACAAAGTGAGTTCGAGACAAGCCTGAACTACACAGCAAAACTTCATCTCAAAGACCAAAAAAATAAAAGTGTAGTAAAGGGTGCAGTGGTGCATGTCTATAATTTTAGCTACTCAGGAGGCTGAAGTAGGAGAACTGCAAGCTTGGTCATCTGGGATCTTAGCAAGACCCGGTCTCAAAAATAAAGGGTTGGGATGTAATTGTATGGTAGAGTGCCCTTGGGTTTGATCCCAAGTACCAAGGGGAAAATGGCTTTAACTCAATCATGTTCATTTTTCTCTAGCCTCTTCAAGCTTTCCACAGATGTCAGTATCAGAATTATAAAGCTCTAAAGGTTTAGGTATCAAAAGGGTCCAGAGCTTGGCAAATGAGTTCATGAGTTTGATCCCTGGTACCAAAAAAGAAGTCTAGGGGCTGGAGATTTAGCTCAGTGGGGCAGCACCTGCCTAGCAACCATCAGGTTGTGAGTTCAATTCCTGACACCCCCCCCAAACAAAGAAAGTCTAATCCCATCTTCCAGAGATAAGCAAACTGACACTCAGTAAAACTGGCTAAGTGTGGTGGCTCACACCTACAGTTCCATCACTCAGGAGGATTACCAGGAGTTCAAGGCCAGCCTGAACTACATAGTGAGAACCCTGTCTCAAAAAAATAAAAATAAATAAAAAGGTAAAACCAATCACTGAATCAAGGATTACAGACTTCTTCCCTGAGGCTAACTTCACAGGCCTGCACTCTACATGTCAGTCCTTATCCAGTGCCTCCTTTCTCTATAGCTGAGGGAGGTGCATGGACCTGCTTACCATCCCCCAGCCGTGAAAATCTAAAGAGGCATAACTGTAAAGTATTTTAAGCTGGTCCATGGGAATACAGGGGAGATAGAAGATGAATAAATTAAAGTTTGCAGAGCACCTATGAGCTTCTCAAAGAAAAGGTACAGAATAAACGTAATAATGGCACTATGATTACACAAAAAGGTCAGACGATAAGAGAAAAAAGAATCTGGGAACATCTCAGCATCAGAGTTAACAGCAAAGGTCTCATAACTTATCTTTTAATTAACATTAACATGGCATTTGAAAATCTTGCCTTTCATTCAGCTAATCTGGAAAAAAAAATCACAATGTGGCTTCGGAATTACTTTGTTTTAATTAATTGTATTCCTTATTAATTTAAAATAAGGAGTTTCAAATTCTATACAAATTCTTAAGAGCATAAAGGGTTAGATTATTCTCTGAGGACTTCTTTTAAAATGGCATGTTGCTCTTGATAAGCAACAGGAACTTAATATCAAGATTACAAAAATAAGGTAGTTCAAAGCTTTAAATGTCGGCTTTAGGTATAGCGGTGCCAGCTTTCCAGCAGTAATTACAGGGCTGCAGCTCTGGGAGACTCACCTCTTGTTATGGCTTTGAGGTGCTGGGGCTTTAGCTTCCGGGCAGCCATCGCATCATTTAGAGCAGAACGAACATTGCCTAGCAAGAGTCATGTAGTGAAAGAAAAAACAAGTTTTGAAATCATAATTTATCCAAAATATGTGTACAATGACAAAGACACTCATGTACAATCTTGGAGAAATGTAAACCACAGCAACTGTTTTTAAAAAATACATAGCTGTGCTCCCTGAACCTTGGGAATGTTTACAATACCAGGCAATCCAAAAAAGAACTACAACTGCTGGGAAGCAAGTGAAAAAGCATTCTCACTCACTTGTGATTAGGAAATGAAAATCACCATCGAGTTGGCAAAAATTCAGGACACATAATGTCCACTACTGGTGCAGACACAGGAAAAGAAAGGTGCTTCTGGGTAAATTAGAAATCAAACTAGTGTGCACTTTGTGCACACACCTTAATCCAACAATTTTCTTTCAGGAAATTGACTTCACAAGTATTTGTATACGCATGCAAGAAAAAATATAAGTCTGTTAACTACAGCACTACTTTAATTGTAGAACACTAGAGATAACCCACATGTCTAAGTTATGGTGAATCCATACTATTGAATACTATTCAGGCTTTAAAAAGAATCAAACCAGATACCATTTTGGGCATTTCCTGGAGTTTTGTTTTTAAATTTTTATTAGTACAGTTTACAATATATAATTTACATTCATCACGATAGATACCATTTTTGTAAGATAAACCAAACTAAATACACACACACACACACACACACACACACACACAGGTTTTTGAGAGTGCAATTTAGAAAGTAGTCACACAGGACAAAGCAGGAGGAAAGTGGGGCACGCTCATACCTTCCAGCTTCTACCTGAAACACTACTCAATGGCTTAGTATCTACCTGTAAGTAATTTCACTTCTAAAGCTCTCTCCCAATGGTCAGCAAACATTTCTTGTAAGTGGCCAAATATTATACACTTAGTGTTTCTCAAGTGCCAAGTGGCCTGTCACACAGGCTCCTGTGTGCTTTTACAGTCTCTTACATACACAAGAGCTCCCCGAACTTCTGGTTAAAGGTCATATACTGAACATGTGCATTTAACTGAATTCCTCCTGACTCCCCCAAAACCATAAATTTACAAGAGACAAAGACAATGCAAAGAACACAGATCACATTTTAAAAGGTGGAAAAGAGACAAAGACTGACTGATATACTGTGCTTAAAAAAATTTAATTCTAAACCAGGCATGGTGACATGCACCTGTGATCCCAGTACATGGGAGGCCAAAGCGGGGTAAGGCAGGAGGATCATACTGAGTTCAAGGCCAGTTTGAACTACACAGGGAAACTGTCTCAAAAAACCAAAAACAGATGAACAAGCAAACCTTAATTCTAAGCAAGTAGAGTAAAGTCCAAAGGCTACCAAACTATATTCACAAACAACATAGCACTCAGGATTCAGGCACTGCTGGCACCAGGTACCCTGGAAGTGGGAGTGAAGGTGGGCTGAAAACCCAAGAGTATTAGCTTCCTGTGTTCCTCACACCTCTGCTATTGCTGGGGCCTATTCTTTTCCGAGTCTGTGAAAGTCTGGGGGTTTATTTTATGCTGAAAATAAAAGAGAAAACCTCTGCACAACAGTCCAGCAAGCGAATACTAAATGTCTTGTCATTAGCTCTATTCCACTACTTGGCTCTCAAAGCACCAACAACCAGAACTTCCCAAAAGAGAAAATAATAAACAGAGAAAGTAAAGTAGGAAATAATTTACAAAAAACTTCCTAGAAACATGAGTTTCCAAACCGAAAAGGTTCACTGAATACCCAACACATATGCCACCGAAGGTAAAAGAAAAATTCTACAAGCTTTCAAAGAGAAAAAGACCACAATACCATTCATAAGGTTAGGAATTAAAAGTTTTATACTTCTCAACAACAATATTAGAAGCTAGAAATACATATATATATATATATATATATATACACACACACACACACATATATATATGTGTATATATATATATACACACACATATATATGCTATAAATTCTAAAGGAAAATGATTCCCACCTAGAATTCTGTACTTAGCCAAAAATCAAATAAATGTGAGAGTATAATAAAAGTACCTTCAGACATAAAGAGATTTAAGAAATTTACTTCTAATGCTTCTTTTTTCACGGAGAAACAGAAACAAGTGTTCCCAAAACACTATACACCTAGAAAGAAAAATTGTGGGACCAAGAGAACTGGAAGCAAACACAAGGAAGACAGCTAGTGAAGTGTCTCAGGGTGACAGAAATCCCCCAGGCCCCAAGAGCAGTGAGTCCACACTGGAGTGGGGCACAAGGCTCCAGAGAGGCACCACCCATCACACTTAAGAAGGCATAAGCATGGTGAAAACCAAGCAAATACAATAATTAAGACAGCTACTAAACAACTGGGAAAAAGAATTTTATTACAAAAAAGGAAAATGATTAGAATACTCAGCACGGTTTAGCTGAAATCAACCTTTACATGACCATACATGAAAACACCCAATACCACAAGGGCCCAAACACACCCCAGCGCAGACCACAGGACAGGCCATGTGTGGCTCTGTGGGGGCAGCGGGGAGAGAGCACAGCACTGACTTCCTTGGGAGGGAAAAATGGCCAATGCCCAAAACTGAAAAATTAACGCAGCAGCACAACAGTAATTCAGTAATATGAAAAGAAATAGCTAAAATAGTTGTAAATATCTGCCTCTAGGAAGCAGAAAATGGTAGACTACTTAAATTAAGTGCATACAGTGCTGTGACGCAAGTCAAGAGTAAATTTAAATCTAGCACCACGGTGCAGACCTGTAATTCTAGCTAGGCAAAGAGACTGACTGAGGCAGGAAGATTGCAAGTTGGAAGCCAGGCCCATCTCAGAATAAAAAATAAAGGAGTAGTGGCCCATGCCTGTAATCCCAGCATTCAAAACGCTGAGGCAGGAGGATCACTGTAGCCTGGGCTACAAAGTGAGCTCAAGGCCAGCCTGAACTGAATAGCAAGACACTGTCTCAATAAGACAAACAAACAAAACAAAACCCATATGCTTGTTATTATTATGTACCTACTCCTTTAGCATCATGCAGTTTTTTTCTTCCAAGATGCTTTTGATCTTATTGTATCCTTTGAGTTCCTCATAGACAGGAACTATATAGCTCTTATTCTGAGTACAGTACTTACAATACAGTAAATGCTTAAAATACATGTATTAAATAAATAAGTAAAAGAATGAAACTCTTTTAGGGAAAGGCCAGGTCCTATTCATCTCTGTGAAAACATGTCTAGCCCAGAAAAACAACTCCAGTATGTCTGGTGAATGAAGAAAACATATTCCTCCAGAAGTTAGAATATCAAATTTTAATAGCCGGGCATGGTGGTGCACACCATGTTATCCCAGCACTCAAGAGGCTGAGGCAGGAGGATCATGGTGAGTTGGAGACCAGCCTGGGTTACAAAGTAAACTCAAGGCCAGCCTGAACTACATAGTGAGAACCTGCCTCAAAAGACCAAAAACAAAACAAAACAAAAAACAAAAACAAAATCAAGTTTCTAGTATAGGTTCTGGCAGTAATCAAAAGGTTCCTTCTAGGCTTACATAAAATTTGGGGCCTTGTTGGCCCAAACAATTTCTAAGTTCCTGTACTGCTCAAAACTTTTACATTTTTTCTACTGAAACCTGGTAAGAGAGAAAATACTCTAAGCAGACCTGGCTGGGGAGGACCTCTGCTCAAACGGTGATGACTTCCTCCAGATTCGCTCCAGGTCGACTGTAGCACCTGTCCTCTGCTGGCCCCTCGGAAATGCCTGAGTCACTCTCAGTGCTCTCTAAACCTTGAAACGGGTATCTAATCCTACCCAGAGGTCACCAGCAGTCAGTATTTCCTAAAGTTCAGCCTGAGTATTAGTGTGACCTAAAGACAGGGCTTAACAAACTTAAGAAGCCCAGGGCAAAGTCCTTGCTGTTCTTTATCTCAGTATCTGTAATATGGAATGTACACTATAAATCTCCACTGAAGAAGCAACATTTCCCAGACTTCCTCCAAGAAATAGTTTTTACCGCAAGAGTGGCACAAACACTCTGAGCAATTCCCCTGAGACTCACCTAAAAATCTTTATTGTCTTAATCCTTCTAGCATCCTTGAGAAGAAAAAGACCAGAAAAAAACAAAACACCAAAAACAAAGATATTTTTTGAAACAGTAGAACCATTTGGGCTCAAACTCCTGGAGCAGGCTGAGGACAGAGCTCAGCGGCACAGCACCTGCCTGGCAAGCACAAGGTCGTGAGTTTGATTCGCAGTACCAAAACCTCCAGAATATACTGATTCATGTATCAAATATCCCACCAGGACTAAGCCACTTTTTTGATTTGTCAGTAAAAATTACACAATCCAATCTGTTTCCCTTCTCATCATGTCTATCTGGAAGACGAGAACTCAACAGAGGAAACTACCCTCAGACTAGACTTGTGGGATGAACAGTTTCCACCCACCCCCCATATTCTTAAACCCTCCTCTAGTCATGACAGTGGCTTTTACAGTGAGTTAATTCTCTAGAAAGCACTTAATAACGAAATAAATTACCCAGATAGTACTGTGCTGCTGCTCGGTTGGTGTAAAGGACAGCATTCAAATCAGGATCTGCACATTTCTTTTTCAATCCTTCAGTGTATGAAATTACAGCTTTCTTATAGTCTTTTTCTTTAAAGTAGTCATTGCCCTCATCTTTATAGGTCTTGGCTTGTTCTGAAAAAAAAAAAAAAAGAGGGGAAATAGTCACTATTTCCGACATTTTAGAAAGCCCATTTAAAGTATTCTAAATCATCCAGTAATGCAATATATGACAAACCAAAGAGAAGACATCAAGGAAAAATTCAAAATTAGTGCTATGATAAAAATGGCTATCAATATGGAGAATCTATACTATGTAAACAATGCTACAATCAATTACAAACACTGAACAAGACACATTACTAAGTATTTATCAGATTAAAAAGAAGCACAAAAGAATACTTATCCTAGTTTTTGAAAAAAGAACCTTTTTAAAAAAATTACTAGGGGAATGATACTTCTGCTTTTGTTATGCTGTCTTATTCTCTGGAGTGCAAATTCCTGACTCATGAACCCACTCCTGCCCTTGCAGTTTCCAACAGCCTCCACTACGACTCTAGAGTATTTGCTGGCACTTGTCACCTACATTTGGACCAATTCTTTAGGACAATTTAGCTTTTTCCTGGGCCAGGAACCATATCTTATTTATCCCCAATACCTAGCAGTAGCGAGCACCCGAACAAGTGTACGAGGAGTGAGTGTTGACAAGGGAGCCCCAGGTCAGCCTTTCTAACACACATTTTATCTCAGTCCAGTGGAGACACAAAGCAAATGCTAGTCATGTAAGGTACCTTCTGGAGACCGCTCCTCATCAAAAATAATTGACTGGAGACAAGCCAAGTCAGGATTCTCCTTAGGATCAACTTCTGAAGGTGCTCTCTTCATGAATAAAGGAATCTTGTCAAACTCCTGGATTTTAAAAGAATGAACTTAGAAACCTAAATAGCCTCATCTGAAAAAAAAAAAAAGACATTCCACGCTATATCATAATTAAAAAACTAGAATTTAAACTGGGTGTGGTGGCGCACACCTATAATCCCAGTACTTGGGAGGCTGAGGGAGGAGGATTGCTGTGAGTTAAGACCAGCCTGGGCTACAAAATTAGTTTAAGACTAGTCTGAACTGCATAGCAAGACTTTGTCTCAAAAAGACAAAAAAACAAAAAAAACTAGAATTTCAACACAAAAATAGAATCACAAAAGCAAGGCATTCCATAAAGGAAAACCTATCAGAATTAAAGCAAACTTCTCAACACAAACTTTAAAGGACAGCTTGGAATGAAGCGTTGCAAGGCCTAAGAGAAAACAACTTCCCATCCAGATTGACAATATCCTGCAAAACTGTGTTTTAAAATTGATGGAAAGGGCCGAGGATTTTGATCAGCAGCTCAAGCACTTGCCTGGTAAGTGTGAGGTCGTGAGTTCGGTCCCTGGTACCACAAAATAAATGATGGAGAAACAAGATATTTCCTTGGTAAAGAGCACCTGAAGAAATTCATGACCACCAAACCAACACTCCAAGAATTTTTCAAAGATACCCTTGAACAATGGTAGTGAGCCTTTCAGAGCTTTCAATGATACAGTTTACTGCAGCAAGTCCTAAATTCGCCACCACTGTCCTAGAAAGACACAATGAAGTGAACAAGCCAAAAGATCCAATAGAGTGAATGCACTACCTAGGACAAGCAATCAAGTGGAAGAGAAAAAACAGAAAATAGCAACAGGAAAATGCTATGACAGGAATGAGTCAACCCTAGAGTTACAACTACCAATGTCAATGGTCTCAATTCACCAATCAAAAGACACAGATTAGCAGAATGCATCCAGTCATATGCTGTATACAAGAAACTCACTTAACCCAAAAAGAAATTTGTAGACTAAAAATCAAGTGATGAAAAATAATATTCCAGGCTGGAAACGTAGCTCAGTGCCCACCTGACAAGTGCGAGGTTGTGAGTTCGATTCCTGATACCAAAAAAAAAGAGTATTTCATGTAATAGGAGCCCCAAAACAAGAAGAGTAGTTATGCTATGTTTAAAGTAGACTTTAGAGGCCAGGCATGGTGGTGCACTCTTGTAACCTCAGCACTCAGGAGGCTGAGAAAGGAGGGTGGCTGTGAGTTCAAGGCCAGCCTGAACTGCACAGTGAGAACCTGTCTCTAAATAAATATAAATATAAATAAAATATAAAATAAAATGAAATAAAATGAAATGAAATGAAATGAAATAAAATGAAATAAAATATAAAATAAAATAAAATAAAATAAAACTTTAGGCCAAAGCTGATCCAAAGAGGTAAAGAAGGACACTAAATATTGATTAATAGACTTATTTAACAGGAAAAGATAATAATATAAACCAATGCCCCAAACTACACTGCACTTAAATTTATAAAACATTAAAGGACATAAGAGTAGATAAACATCAATACAATCATAATTGGGGACCTCAATACTATAAATAGATCTGTCAGAAACAGATTTGTTACAACTTAACCTACTACAAATAGATCAACTAAAGAAAAAATCAACATAGAAATATTAGAGTTAAACTGAGCCTTTGAACAAACGTACTTAATATATTCAGTGTTCCACCCAACAATGACAGAATACACATTCTTTTCAGCAGTACTTTTACACACTAGGTAATAAAGCATGCCTAAGTAAATACAAAAGAATCAAAATTTTACTATGCATATTATCAGATCACAGTGCAATGAAACTAGAAAGTGATAGCAATGGAAACCACAGAAATTATGCAAACATGTGGAAATTAAACAACACACTTTTGAATAATCAAAGGGTCACAAAAAATTAAAGAAGAAATAAGACAGTTCCTAGAATTAAATGACAATGCTAGTACAATATATCAAAACTTATGGGACACAATGAGAGCAGTACTATGAGAGCTGTGAATGACATTAGAAAGACAGAACAAGCCCAAACAAATAAGCTAAGGATGCACTTCGAGGACCTGGAAAAACAACAAATCCAGGGTCCATAAGGACAGCAATTATAAAGATCAGAGTAGAAATCAATGAAATAGAAACTAAAAAAATAACACAAAGAATCAATGCATTAAAGAGCTGCTTTTTTGATAGAACAAAGCCTTAGACAATCTGACCCAAAAAAAAGTAAAGACACAAATCAAAGCAATTAGAAATAAAAAAGATGAAATCACAAAGGGCATTACTGAAATCCAGAAGATTATTAACAACTACTTCACAAACCTATCTGTCAAAAAAAAAGAACTCAGAAGAAATGGAGACATTCCTAGATAGAGGTGAGTTACCAAGACTGAGCTAAGACACTTAAAAATCCTGATTAATCCAGTAACAGCCAATGAAATTGAAAGAGTAAGTTTTAAAATCTACCAACTAAGAAAAGCCCAAAACCTGATTAATTTACCACCAAATTCTATAAAAACTTGGGAGAAGATCTAACACCAATACCCCTCAAAGTATCTAATGGAATTGAGAGGGAAGGCAAACTTCAAAATCATTCTTGAAAACTATCATCACCTGATCCCAAAACCAGACAGGGATCCAAAAAAGAACTACAGGCCAATCTCTCTAATGAACACAGATGCAAAAAATACTTAACATGGGGCCGGGGATTTAGCTCAGTGGCTTAAGCACCTGCCTGGCAAGCATGAGGTCGTGAGTTCGATCCCCGGTACCTAAAAAAATAAATAAATAAATAAAAATAAAATTCACATTTAAAAAAAAAAAATACTTGACATGGTACTAGCAAACAGGAGGCAACAAATCATCAAAAAGATCACGCACCATGACCAAGTAGGATTCACTCCAGGAATGCAAGGATGTTTCAACATATAAGAATCAATAAATGTAATTCATCACATAAACACAAGCAAGAAAAACCACTAACAAAATCTAACATCCATTCATGACAAAACCCTGAAGAAAACAGACACAGAAGAACCCTATCCCTCTGATAAAAGCTAGTTATGATTAACCTATTGCCAACATCATACTAAATAGGGAAAAACTGAAAGCTTTCCCTATGTAATTAGGAATAAGACAAGGATGTCCACTATCACCATTCCTGTTACACAAAGTCCATGAAACAGCCAGATCAATTAGGCAAAAGAAAGAAATATGCACAAGAAAGGACGAAGTCAAAGTCTCATTATTTGCAGATGATCCTCTACTTACCCAAAAAATTCCACAAATTACTCCTAAAATAACCAAATTCAACAGTGTAGCAAGATACAAAAGACACACACAAAAATCAATAGGGTTCCTATACACTAACAATGAGCTCCCTGAAAAAGAAATTAGGAAAACAATACCATTCAAAATAGCATGAAGAAAAATAAAATACTTAGGAAATAACAGGGCCAGGGATTTAGCTAGGTGACACAAGCACCTGCCTGGCAAGTATGAGGTCATGAGTTTGATCTCCATTACAAAAAAAAAAAAATAGCTACATGGCCGGGCACGGTGGCTCATGCGTGTAATCCCAGCACTTGGGAGGCTGAGGCTGGCAGATTGTTGCAAGTTCAAGACCAGCCTGGGCTACAAAGTGAGCTCATGGCCAGCCTGAACTGCACAGTGAGACCCTGTTTCAAAAAGACAAAAAAAAAATAAAATGTAAGGAAATAACCAAGAGAGTAAAAGACCTCTACAATGAAATTACATCATTCTAAGAAAGAAAATCAAAAAAATAGAAAGCTATCCACTATTCTTAGATAGGCAAAATCAATATAATCAAAATTATTATACTTTCAACTGATACACAGACTTAACACAATCCCCATCAAAATATCAACAGCATTTCTCACAGATCTAGAAAAAACAATCCTAAAACTCATACAAACCCAAAAGAGACTAGAATAGTACAAGCAATTCTGAAAAGCATAATAGAATAACAAAAGCAAAGCAGAAGGCAGCACAATCCTAGGTATGAAGTTATGCTACAAAGCTACTATGATTAAAACAGCATGTACTAGCACAAAAACAGATGTGGGGACTAACGGAACAAAACAGAGGAAGTGAACACAACCCAGACACATTCAGTTATTTGATCTTTAACAAAGGAGTCAAAAGTATATGCTAGAGGAAAGATAGTTTCCTTAATAAATGGTGCTGGGAAAATTGGATAGCCACATGCATAAGACTGAGTCTAGACCCATGTCCTTCACTATGCACTAAACTAAAGTCAAAATGGATCAAAGATCTAAATGCTAAAACAGAAACCCTTAACCTGCTGCAAGATAAAATAGGAAAAACTCTTGCAGACATAGGCACAAAGACTTTCTGAACAGAACCCCAGTGGCACAAGAATTAATACTGAGAACCAACAGAGGAGATCATATTAAATTAAAAGACTTCTCCACAGCAAAGGAGACAACCAACAGAATGAAGAGACAACCTACAGAATGGGAAAAAAAAATCTTGGCAGTTACTCCTCAGACAACTAATATCTAAACCATATAAAGAACTCAAAAAAATTAAATCCCTCAAAAATAAAAGACCCACTCAAAAAATAGGCAACTATAATGTATAGATACTTCTCAAAAGTAAAAATGACCAATAACACATATAACACATATAACACAATAACACAATAAACACATGAAAAAATGTTCAACATTGCTGGTCATTTACAGAAATGCAAATTAAAACATTCAGATACCATCTTTCTTCAGAAAAAAAATGGGTCAAATAGAAAATGTTGGTAAAGATGTAGGGAAAAGGAACTCCTCCACATTGCTGGTAAGAGTATAAACTAGTACAATCACTTGGAAAGGAGTGTGGCAATCCCTCAAAAACTAAAAATATAAATCCTGCTTGACCCAGCTATTCCCCTGCCAAATATCTTCCCAAAAGAGTTATGAACATATTATGAGGATACATGCATACTCATGTTTATGACAGCCCAATTTATAACAGTAGTTAACTCCTGGAAATGACCTATATGCCTGCCAACAGATGAATGGATATAAACAAAACGTGGTATTTATACACAATAGAGTACTATTCTGCTATAAAGAAACTCGAGGCATGAGAAGTTAAATGGATGGAGCTTAAGACCATAGTATTAGGTGAAATATGCCAAACATACAAGCTTAAATATCACAATTTCTCTCATATGAGAAATTCAACATACATACATACATATGTATATGAGCAAAATAAAAGATAAATAGGTAGTAGGGCGATCTTTCAAACAGACGGAGAACAAGTGATTGAGGGAAGGAGAGGAAGGAAAGGGGATGGAAAAGAACTGAAAGAAAAAAATAATGAAAATAGAGCTTTTGCAAATGGGAAGAGTACAGAAAGTTGAAAGAAGCAGGGAGGGAGGAGATGAGTAGGGGGGGACAAAAACAATTTTTTTAAAGAGGAAAAATAGTTTAGATCTATTATTTACATATATCTACTCCCCCATGATAACTGTAACTATTATGTACTAGAAACATGTACTAATTTTAAAAAATAATGAACTACATAAATAAGATTTTCTACTGAGTATTTCTAATTTCATGACTCATCATCACAGTTTTCTTACTAGTCACGATTGCAAATGATCATGATTCGCTTTATCTATATAGGCTTCAGTTCCCCTTTTGTAAAATGAGCATGTCAGGTAATGATCTCTATTATTTCTTTATTTTTTCATTTCTAACAGTTTACAATGGAGGCAGTGATCGCCATTAACTGAACGCTCTTGTGTTGCTCACCTATCATCTCACTTCATTTTTCCCACAACTCTAAGTGACTGGTGCTAACGGTAAAGCAATTTTACACATGAAGGATCAGGCTCAGAGAAGTTAAGAAACTGTCCCAGTGTCAAGTGGTGCAGTCACAGGCCTGTCTGCACCCCCAGCAGTTTTAATATACTGAGTCTAAGAAGATCCTAAAACGGCCTGGGTGTGGTGGCGCATCTCTGCAATCCCAGCACTCGGGAGGCTGAGGCAAGGGGATCACGGTGAGTTCGAGGCTACCCTAGGCTGCACTACAACAGTGAGGCCCTGCCGAAAAGGAAGGAAGGACGGAAGGAAGGAAAGGGAAGGGAAAGAGGGAGAGAGAAGATCCTGAAGGTGTCCAGGCCAACTGTTAGCACCCAGCTAGAAACCACCCATCTGCTGGCAACCACAGGGACTGGGGCGTGAGGGCGGCCAGGACACCTGACGGCTCCCGCACACACGCGCGGAGCCCCGGGACCGCCCACCTCCTCCCACCGATCCTCGTGGAAGGCGCCGCGGTAAGGCTGGCTCTGGAACTTGTCCAGGAAAGCGTCCATGTCCTTATCGTCCGCAACGTCTGGCTGAGAGCCCTCCATGGCCGCTCCGGGTCACCCTCAGGGGTCCTAGGCCCGAGCAGCCGCGCGGCTGCTTCCGGCGGCGCCGTGCGCTTCCCTTAGTGCTCCGGGCCGCGCCAGAGCGCCGTGCGCTTCCCTTAGTGCTCCGGGCCGCGCCAGACCGCGCGCCTCGCGTTCCGCCTGCCTCGGGAACCAGCGCTCCCCGCCGCCCCCCAGCCCTGCAAGAGGTTGGGGTTCGGGGCGGGGGTAATTCTAGGCTCCCAGGGCCCCCGCGATCGCTGTATGGACGCACCCATTAGTCAGCTGGCACTATTTACGGAGTGCCTTCTGCTTCCCGGCTGAGCCGGGCGCGGACGTGGAGAGACGTGTGCTTGGGGA
>PVJX010030273.1:0-22174 GCA_004027295.1 Dolichotis patagonum
AAGTTTTCAATCATCAGTTGGAATGGTTTTATCCTGTTTTGTTTGACTGTATCATACTTGATGATATGAATAGCTGTTTTGAAGAAAACAAAACATTATGACAGCTATTGCTGATTTAATATCATCCTTCTTAGAAGTCCTACCATGCTTTTTTTTTGTTCTACTACCATTGGTTCTATCACATTGTGTCTTATTGGAAGTTGAATATGTGTGATAGCTCAAACAATTTTTTTTCTTTTCTATCAAAAATGAGATATTACAGTACCCGTTGAACATTTTCTGTTATTCGGTTCAGAAAGCCCTATAATTCTTTCACTCTATGCATGGCTTTATACTATTGTGTTATGTTTGATATTATTGTATTTGAAACTATGCTCAACTATAGCAGAGTAAGAGATATGGTGTTAGCTGCTGTTGATGTCCAGTTGACTTAATGTAAAGTACTGCTTTGCCTATGTTGTCCTGTTCTGGTCTGCTCTGTACTGCCCCCTTTTGTTTTATTGTCTTTCAAATAAAAAAAAAATCACCTAAGAAAAATAAATAAATAAATTTTTTTTAAAAAAGTAAAAAAAAAAGAGGATTTGACTTTGGATTAATTAAAGTCTGAGAGCCTAAAACAATTTTTATATTTGCCCCTACTTCACATCCCACCAAGAGACCCACAGCCTAATCAGTAACAACACTTACAACCTTTCCAGTATATTTTTCCATGATGTTTGCAATATTACACTTATTTTTATTATATTTTTAGCTGAATAGTGACTGACAGAATGTTTTATTGCAAAGAAAAATGAGTACAGAGCTCAACTTCAGTTCTCGCAGCCTTAGACTTGTTAGTTTTCACTTCTCTGCAGTTATTGTTCACACAATGAAAGGGCAAATCTTCATCAGTTTGTTCATGTTTTTCATTAGGAGTAAAGTTCTTCCTAGAGAAATTGTCATCCTTTTTTGTAAGAGTTGTCTTATTGTCAAGCCAATCTAAAACTGGAGTTGTTATTGGTTTGTAACTAGCAGGGACATACGTCTTTTGAGGGAGCATATAACCTTTGATAAAACACTAGCAACCTATTTGTCCTTACTATATGAGGGCTACGTGTTGATTCAGACTCAGATTTTTTCTAGGTTTTTGAACATAGGTTTCAATTCGCTAATAAGAATTGAATTGCACATTGATTTATTTATACAGCCTCTATTCATATTAGAAACATTGCTATCATTGGAAGAAGCATGGCTATGTTAATTTGACCAATGGGAGTTGGTTTTGCTTCTAGTCTTGTATATGGATTCATGCTGACAGAAAACTTTCTCAGCATTACCAAAATCTACTGTGTGGTCACACAGTATACATTTCACCTTTTGGATTCTGACATTTATTCATTTTTGACACTCTCACTTACTGATCTCCATGCTTAATTGTGAGTTGTTGAACTGTCTTCTTGTCCAAGCCCCACAAGCCAGTCACACTGATTATATACAAATGATAAATTTCCCTGATACAACTATTCCATTGTTAAGGAAAATTCTAAACCAGAATCACAGAGCAACCAAAAACTAATCTAAAATTAAAATGTATTTTCAATTCAAAATGTAAAGGTCATTAAGAGATTTAGTCGTAAGGAAATAAAAACTTTACATAGTCAAAGTGACAGTATTAGAAAGAATATATATATTTGGTAAATTGTATATTTCACAGTATATATATTTTATATTTCACAAATATATGACACATACTATATAAATATCACATTAAATAAGACAAAAATCAGTATCACAACAAATTAAAATGTAATTGATTGGAGAATTGCTTAGGAAGTGTTTATGGTAGGAATTTCCACTTCAACTTTTTACTCTGGACATTTTCAAGTGGAAATCAATTCCAAAGAATAGTCAGAGGTATATCTTAGATGGCATTTTTGTTTGCTTTGATATAATAATTAAGCATCTAAAACTGTGTCAGGGGCATGACTTCTCTCTGCTTTTACATTCAACAGTCGATGGAGAGCAAGTCTTATGCTAGTCAAAGTATATCTATGATCTGAACTTCATTGTCTCTGTCTTGGCTTGTAGGAGTAGCTAACAGCTCCTAGTAGATCCTTTTGCTGTTATCCTTTGAGAACTTCTCCATCATTTGGTGCATTCATGAGGACAAGGGATTTGTTTTATAAAGTCTATCTCATATTATCTTATTAACAAAAATTTTCTGAATCAATAGCACATTTTTTTAGGAGTAGGAAGACTCTATTGGAAGAAAGAAAACTTCTGTCTGAGAGGGGCAGACAGGGAGCCTTGCTTCTCAGGGATGTTTATTGAGCAAAGACATGAGGTGATGGTGACTTAAGGTGGGAATTAATCAATAAGATTACAAGTATAGTCACTTGGGAAATAATTATCCAATGGTAAATCATAGGATGAGTATGAGGTGGAACAAAACTATGGTCAATCAATAAGTATACAACAAGAATAGCCACTTGGGCAATATTGATTAAATGGGGATCAAATGGGGAAATAAGCAAGCACGCATGTACAGAACAAGGACTTTCCTGGGAGGGGTGGGTAAGGGGGTTTGATCATCTACCCCAAGGTGATTAATGCCTACTTAGAATATCAATCACTGCTGTTCATCCCTAGGGGAAGTGTATGGGTGAGTAATTCTTTTTCGTGAAGCCTGCCCTTCAATGAATGTATCTCCACAGTTGTCTTCCACATTGACCACTTGAAGACTCAACCATGTTTGACTACCTACAATATTTCTATGTAACTTAGCTATTGATAGTATTCCCCCTCTGAAGATGTACCCCTAAGTTTGATGAGGGGACAAGGGGTGAAGATAGATCAGGTTACTGCAGCTAAAGATGGTTGTGGTTGTGATTGGCTCTCAGAGAGACTCTACAGAGGGTCTATCTAAAGGTCCTAGATAGATGCCAGGTATACTTGTCTTGGGTAGACATACAGTTTTAAGTCTGGAGGAAATGATACCACAGAAACATATGCATGGGCCAAATAACAAAATCAACAGGCTAATTATGAACATGGCCAACAAGGTTTTCCACCAGGCAGAAACAGTAATACTTTTCCATAAAAGGATAATGAGTTCTCAGATAAAGATATACAAATGGCAAATAAATACATGAAGAAATGTTCAACAGAAATGTTCTTGAATAGTCATTCAAAACATGCAAATTAAAACAACACTGAGATTTCATCTTACTCCTGAAGGAATAGCTGCCATCTAGAAATCAACTGATAACAAATGTTGGCAAGGCTGTGGGGAAAAAGCAACACTTCTCCACGTTGATGGGAGTGTAGGTTGGTGTAACCACTATGGAAATCAGTATGGAGAATTTTCAGAAGACTAGGATTGGAAGCTCCTTTCTACCCAGCTATTCCCTTCCTGGGTATTTTCCCAGAAAAACTGAAAAGGTCATATCACAGTGATATATGTGCACCCATGTTCATAGCACAATTTATAATAGCTAAATCTTGGAAACAACCAAGATGTCCAGAAACAGCAGAGTGGATGAAAAAGATGTGGTATTTTTATACAATGGAGTATTACTCAGCTATGAAGAAGGATGATCTTCAGGCCTTCATAGGTAAATGGAGACAACTTGAGACTATCCTCATTAGTGAAATACATAAGAAACATATTTATAAATATTACATTGTATCTCTAGTGTAAAAAGTAATAAGAAATGTAGAGTAATAAAACCCAAAATGTGTAATTGCTATGGTAAAAAAGAGAGGAAAAGAAAGTGTTCCAAAGGATATAACTGCATGTATAGTTTAGTGTGTAAGATGAATGACCATATTACTGTTTTTGTTAGATCATGGAGCAGAACTATTAACAGTCTCATTGTCTGAATGTGTAATTTGTATGTTTTAACTTTGTAACTTGAACAACTATTTCCAAGATGACAGTATGTGAGTTATCAAGTAATGATTTCTTAGTGTTTTTTGTTCTTTTCTTTTTTTCCTTGGAATTTTGTATTGTTGCTACCATTTTTTCTGTTTTGTTTGTTTTGCTTTGTTTCTCTTTAAAAGAAATTTTTTTTAAAAAGTGAATAATGAAAAAGTTCAGGGAATTTCAGAATCTAACACATCATCTATTATTAACCTGTCACCTAATATCTAGAACAGCTATTGAGATATTAGCAGAAGAGTAAGAAATACACAAACAATATTCAGTTTTCATAATTGCACAAGTCCCCCTTTGGCCTCTGCTGGAATTACTAATGCCATCTGATTTTGGAGGACAATTTGCCCCATCAATTTTATTTCTTCATTCAGGACAGAGAGATCAGCTAAAGCGTCACTTAAGGCCCACTGCATTTAGTTACTTGAGGCCTTGATATGCTGCATGAAATCCTCCAACCTTAGGGAAGGGATAAAGGGAAAAATCAAATGATGATACCAGTGAAACACACATCTAGACCATGAATGCCATAGGTAGGACAAGTTTGCAGATTTTTCCATACTTTCGACACTTCTACCTTGTAACCATACAAATCTCAATGTGCATCTTCATATCCATCCAAGAAGTGATAAGGGCCACTAATTGGTTTCATAGGTCCAACAAGTACCACTGGGGACTTCCTATCTAATTCTGGGGCAATTAAAGCAGTTTATTGCAAACTAACCTTCAACCTATAAAGTTATTGTGTGTATATATTGTTGGGGGAGGGGAGTGTCCATCCTAAGTATTTAGTAGAGTTAGCCAAAGAGAATAGAAGTGAATTTTCTGTTCCAAACATAATGGAGCCTTTCTACCAAGATGTCCCATAATGAGGGTTAACCATGTCTTATACCTGAAAATAGCCATTTTGATGCCTACGGTTGTTGGCCCTCAGAACAGGACCCTTACATTTTTTAAAAAGGGGTCCTATTAGGGCCTTTAAAGAAGCTTCAGTGGCATTGTTAGAAAAAATTCTATTATGTCTAAGATCATTAAGAGTGTAGTTTACAGGCCACTCAGCTGCCTTGTAATGGTGGACTAAATGATGAACCATTGAACTCTTTCATAGTCTTTCAGTTTATTCCAATCATCTTCTTAGAGTGGGGATACCCACCAAGGAAGCCCAAGTGTACTGGACAAGGGGAGCAGGCCACATATCCAGCACGATGTTTGTTGCAATGACCCTGCATTTTCTTGTGCCCATCTTAGAAATTGTATTCCCCCTTAAATGGTAAAGTGATTAGTAAAAAGGCTAAGAGTAATATTTTAGATTAATTATCTGAAGACTTTGGTATTATTTTTTTCTTTAACAAGGACCCTAAGATTCTCTGGGTTCACAGGAGCATTCTGATGATGGTTGCTCATACTCAGCGACAGTTTCTGGTTCCCAGAGCATGAGTCAAGGGTGCTACCCTGGAGCCCAGGCCTGCTTCCTTCCCAGCTGATGGAACTGACAGGAGCACAGTATATGGGCCTTCCCAAGTTGATCCTAGGGAAAGAGATGATGAGAGAAGAGACTTCACCAGTATTAAGCCTCTGGGGTGGAATATGAGATTTCCCTTTTCTTTAGACTGAGCTTTCCATTAGCTGTTGAAGAGCCTATTGTCATGTAGCCAGTGAGTGAGATGACATCCTTCAGTAAGGTATCTGTTTCTCTACTGAAAAGAGGATTATTAGTGAGGTAAGGACATACATAAAGCATTTCAAATGGACTGAGCACTAGAATTTGAGGGGTATTTCTTACTTTGATGAGAGCTGAAGGTTGTAAGTGAGGTCACTGTAAGTGGTCTCCTGAACCATTTAGTAAAGATGTCTCTTTGGGGTCTCATTCATTTGTTTTGGTCTTTCCTGATGATTGTGGCCTCCATGCACAATGGAGGTGGTAGAGAATGCCCAGCACCTGAGAGGTGCCCTGTGGGACAGTTGCTTTAAAAGAAGGCCCATTATCATTCTGTAGGCTCTCAAGAAGTCAAATCTGGGGGTGATATCCGAAACTTTTCAAACTCTTGTGCCTTTTCTGTTCTATAAGAAAAGCCTTCAATCCAGTTTGTTAATGCATCTACTCAGACTACTAAGTATTGACTATTTATTCTTTGGCATGTGAGTGAAGTCAACAGTGAGTCTAGAAAGTGTCCTTAAGGAACTTGTAGCAATTGTAACCCATTGGCTATTAGGCTCCTCTATTGACAGAGTCTGATATTTTATTTTAAGTCCCTCCAATTTTAGCAATAATTAGCTCCAAAATTTTTATGACTTGTGAGAAACAAATAATGTATCATTTTTAGTGACAGAAAAACTCAAGTTATTATAATAAAAAATACATATGGTATTTGTAAAACCAATCTAAGCATCATTTTGACTACTTTTCAACCTGGTATGTATGTTATAGAATTTTGACAGGATAAAATATCTCCCCAGGATGGAAGCTGGGCTTTAGGTATAACTCAAAGGAATGGGTGAAGAGAAAGTCACCCCAGTTGTAGCTTAAGTGAGTTACCTTCTATCTGGTAACTCCTTTTTATTGAGCTATGATAGCTGGAAGGAAGACAAGGATTGAAAAGAAAGACAAGGAAACATGGACCATTGTCCAGCAATAGGCTGGTTTCCTTCTCCACAGTCATGGTTACTCAGAGCTCTTTCATGGAGATGACAGGCAGAGATAACCCTCCCAGCCAGAGGGAGAGGCAAGAGCACCCCCAGGGCCCTTTAGTCTTGCTGGACCAGCTGAAAGATGAGTGAGTTCTGGGGCCTCTAAGAGTGCTTCTCACTCTCAGTGACTGCCTTTTCACTCAGGGCATGGTGTGGGAGGCTCTTAAGGCAGTCCCTCTTAAGGTGGTCTGATTTTTGGCAACAGTAACAAGTGAGGTTGGTAATCATCGAATGCTTCTTGGAGCCCCCCAAATCAGACTTAGGGTCTATATTTTTAAGGCCACAACAAAGGCAGCCACTTTTTGGTCTCTTTGTTTTCTCTCCTTGGCTTCTTCCCAGTCTCAGTTATAGAAAATTAAGGAGGCAGTTTTTACTAAAGCATCAAGAGAGCTATCTGGAGCAAAACCTATCTTTGTAAATTTTTCTTTCTTTCTTTCTTTCTTTCTTTCTTTCTTTCTTTCTTTCTTTCTTTCTCTTTCTTTCTTTCTTTCTTTCTTTTTTTTTTTGTGCCAGGAATCGACTCACAACCTTGCATTTGCCAAGCAGGTACTTATGCCACTGAACTAAACCCCCAGCCCCATAAATTTTTCTTAATATCTGGGGAGATTGGAAATAAACATGTCTTTAAGTATAATCTATCCTTCTATTGAATTAGGAGCTATGGACATATGCTTTATCAATGCCTCTTGTAAACAATCTAGGGAGGCAGAGGGGTGCTCATTTTTCTCTTGATGAATAGCTGACAATTTAAAATAATTGAAGGGCTTAGTTCTCATTCTTCTTAGACCTTCAAGAATACATGTCTGAAGATGTCTCCTATTCCAGTCTCCCATCTGGTTGTTCAACCATTTGGGGGTCTTGGGTAAGGACTACTTGTGCTTCAGGGGGAACTGTTTGTTCCTGTCTCATGGCTGCCTATCTCTGGCCTTCTAACATTAATAACATGATATTCATTCCCAAATGTAATAGTAGCTTGTAATGCTGCTTGTCTCTCATTAGAAGTCAATGTTTGATTTAAAAGAACCATTATATCTTTACAGTCTAGCTCATAGGCCTGAGTAAGTCCTCTAAAGATGTCAATGTACTTACCAGAATCATCTGAAAATTTTCATAGATCTAGCTTGATCTGTTCTAGGTCATTGAGGAAAAAGAAACATGAACATGAATAGTGTCATGTGGATTATAATTATACTTTGAGCATAAATAATAACAATATACAATATATTAACTAGTGTTAATTTCCTAGTATTTCTTTGAAATTCCATATCATTTCTATCCTTTTTCTGTTTTGCTTTTTAAAATAAAAAACACTTTTAATAAAATTAGATCTTATTTTAAACAATTTTTTTAATTACTTCTTAATGTAAAGAAAGTTTAAACAAGGCAATTCTGAACATTTTCTTTTTTACAATATGATTCTAGTTGCAAAATAACACCATAAGTAATACATCCTTCTGCATCCCATTTTGGCTCTATGAGATAGACAGGCCATGAGTGTGTACCAAAAAATGCCAAACAGCTCTTTCTCAACAAAGGACTGAGCATCCTGCAATGCTTAAGAATGCATTCTGTCTTAGACTCTTAAATATACATGCAGTTATATCTTTTAGAGCACTTTCTTTTCCTCTCTTTTTTACAGTAGCAATTACACATTTTGGGTTTTATTATTCTACATTTCTTATTAATTTTTATACTAGAGACAATATGATATTTATAAATATGATTCTTATTTATTTCACTAATGAGGATAGTGTCAAGCTGTCTCCTTTTACCTATGAAGGCCTCAAGATCATTGTTCTTCATAGCTGAGTAATATTCCATTGTATAAAAATACCACATCTTTTTCATCCACTCTGTGATTGATGGGCATCTTGGTTGTTTCCAAGATTTAGCTATTACATATTATGCTGCCATGAACATGGGTGCACATATATCACTGTGATATGACCTTTCAGTTTTTCTGGGAAAATATCCAGGAGGGGAATAGCTGGGTGGAAAGGAGTGTCCAATCCTAGTCTTCTGAAAATTCTCCATACTGATTTCCATAGTGGTTGCACCCTTCTATACTCCCACCAACAGTGGAGCAGTGTTCCTTTTTCCCTGCAGCCTTGCCAACATTTGTTATCAGTTGATTTCTAGATAGCAGCTATTCTTTCAGGAGTGAGATGAAATCTCAATGTTGTTTTAATTTGCATTTCTCAAATGACCAGTGATGTTGAACATTTCTGTTTTTTTAGATCTTGGAACAAAACTGTTAACAGTCTTACTGTTTGAATGTCTACTTTGTACGTTTTAATTTTGTAACTTGAACAACTATTTCCAAGATGACAGTATGTAATTCATCAAGTAGTGATTTCTTAGTTTTTTTGTTCTTTTCTTTTTTTCCTTTGGAACTCTGTATTGTTGTTACCCTTTTTTCTGTTTTGTTTTGTTTTGTTTCTCTTTAAATAAAAAAAAGGGCATTGCAAGGGAGTAAGCACTTCAACACTGAGCCCCCCATGTCTGACATACAAAAGAGAAATTGGGAAGTACTTTAACTTCAATTTGATTCCTATTTATGCTCTCAGCGCATCCCTCCAGTAGATTCCACACCAGAGCAGGTGAGTGCTGCCCGGAGAGAGAACAAAAGGCAAAATTTGATCAGCCTGTCTACTCTCAAACTGGTGCACAATTTCATCTTCCCAGGGAGCCAGCGAGCGTACTCTTGTAGGACACTTATCAGAACTTACCAGCACTTAAGCTGGTCTGAACTGTGATGGTAATGTTCTAAAGAAGGGAGCATAACTTTGTAATAAACTGTTGCTTTTGTTCTTTGAAAGAGCGCATATGCCAAAAAGTGAGTTGGAATTAGAACACTTTCCAGGTTGTGAAGATTATCTCTAGAAACGCATAGATGCAACAATTGTCTGGAGAAATTCTGTGCTGGGCCCTAGGGCAAACAACACTCCATCTAGTGTTATCCATCTAATCACCTAGGAAACCTTCCCTAGCAGCAGGATGAGGCTATGCTGTATTTAAATTTTCATGACTTTGGAAGCCCTCTATGTGTTGGTGCCACGTGCAGGCCACTGGGCGTAAACAAGATGCCAGCTCTTTATTGCAAGTCTGTGCCAATAGCAGACAGCTGGGGAGGAGAACAAAAATCCAGCAAAAAGCCAAGCAGTGCCTGCAAGCCAATGTTGTGCATGGGCCACTGTGGGGGAGAACCAGAGGCCAGCCCTCTCTTGGGCATCAGCACCATTTGTGGACTGCAGGGAAGGAAAATAAGAAGCCAACAAGAAGCCAAGCCCTCTCTGCAAGTTGGCGCCATGTGCAGGAGGAAAACCAGACCCCAGGCTCTTTCTGTGCATGGGCTGGGAGACAACATCCAAATTCCCTGCCCCTGCCCTGCCACAAGTGACTGGCTGATCTGGAGAAACACAGCCTGACATGATAGCTATTGAGGTAAAATGCAAGTTAATGCTTTTAGTGTTTAGTGTTTTGGCCAGCTTTTGCAGGCCGAAAGCTGGTAGTCTGATCATCTGTTCAGAGGTTAAAAATATGCAGTGTGTCATCTATGGGGGATCTCTTCAGAAAGTGGTAGCCACTGTTAATTTCCTCTTATTTATTTTGAAGTTCTGTATCATTTTCATTGTTCTGTTTAGTTCAGTTTTAGTCTGTTTTGTCTTGATTTTATCATACCTGATGGCATGGGAAGCTTTTTCAAAGATAGCAAGATATATTATGATAGCCATTTTGGATTTACTATTATCTTGTTTTGAAATCCTCTGTCACATTTCCTTTCTGTTTTTATTGGTTCTATTCTGTTGTGTTTTATTTTAACTATGCCTGAAGGTATGGGCAGCTACTTTTTTGTTTTAAAGAGAATAAAACAAAAGAGAACAGAACAATGCAATCTGAACAGAACAATGCAAGCAATGTAGCACTTCACAACAATACAACTGGATATTAACAGTAGCTAACATAATGGCTCTTTTCCTTGAAATAGTTGAACATACCTTCATGCACAATACTATCAAACATAACAAAATAGTATAAAATCATTTGAGAGAATAAAAGTATTATAGGACATTCAAAACCATATGACAGAAAATGAACAATGGCTATTATAATATCTCATTTTCCTTAAAAAAATTTGTTTATACTATCACACATGTTAAAATCGAATAAGACACAACATGATAAAACCAATGCAAATAGAAGAACAAAAGCATGGTAGAACTTGGAAGCAAGATGACATTAAATCAGTAATGGCTACCATAATGTCTTGTTTTCTTCAAAGTAGCAGTTCATACCATTGCACATAATAAAATCAAACAACAGAATAAAACCATTCCAACTCATGAATGAAAACATTATAAAATTTTATTTTTTGGTACTGGGGATTGAACTCATGACTGTGTGCTTGCAAGCTTATGCCACTGAGTTAAATCCCAGGCCCTGGGCAGCTATTTTGAAGACAAGAGGCATTATAGTAAGCATTTTTGATTTCCTGTTATCTTGTTTTGAAGTCTGTGTCACTTGCACTGTTTTTTTAATTGACTTTATTCTGTTTTATTTTACTTAGTTTTACTGTCTTCAAAATCAAAATTATAAAACACTTAGTAAAAAATGCATGACTTTGAAGTTCACAGGTTAAACTTCTATTTATAATCTAGCAATCACATTTCACATGGTAGTATAGGTATATATATTAGCCTTCTAAGCATACATGAGAGAAAAGGCTGACAAATCTCTTAATTCTTAGCAAATGTAAGACATACACGTAAATCCTTACCCTGATAATTGTTTTCCTCCATTAAAAGCAAACAATCATTGCAAGTTAGCTCAGCCTGATACCTAGAGGGAGGGGTGGTCTAAGGACTAGGTGGTTTTAAGTTGGAGAAAAATTGGGTTTCTGACTTAATAGTAAAAGGAGAAAATGTGACAGCACAGAAAAATCTTCTGTAATCAGGATCCAGTTTCCACTGAGAAACATTTGGGTATCCACCAGAACACAGCCCTTGTCATGACATCTCAGTTGTTCTCAGTTTCTATTGGTTCAAGAAACCAGAGATTTGTCTCTAGAAAGGAATTCAGCTGTCTGTTTGGTCAACATTCCATTGGCCATGGTTTCAATGGTGACTCAGCAAAACATGCTGAAGAAATCTGTCCCTTGCTTTAAGACTGGCAGCTGCTCTAAGAGCATTTAACTAGCTGTCAGAATAACCACTGTTTGTCAAAGTTTTATAAGGGGTAGGAAAAAGCCTGAGCAAAATCATTACCTCATGTTTTATAAGTTTATAGTAGAGGTTTTAAAGTCCATAACTTACTATCAAAGTGTTTTCTGCTATGCACATAAATGATAACTACACCTAGAAGAGGAAGAAGAAAGGTTGGAGATCCTCCCTTAGGCTAAATATGTTTTGGTCCTATAAGTGTGTTGTTTTGAAAATAGCTCCTTATGATTTCACCTAGAATTTAGTGATTTCCCCTGTGTCTCAGTTTCAACCTCCTGTGATAGACTTTCCCAGAACCCTACACCAGAACATGTGTGTTCTCCTCAATGGGACAATTCGAATGTTTCATCTGACTTAGAGATGGAGTATATGTCCCTCATCTAAGATGACTTCCCTTTCTTTAGATTTAGCAAATGCTCATTTTCTATGGGCTTCACTTAGTTGTTGAGTAAGAGGAAAAGTTTGCAACAGTTTAGCATTCTCTTCTCTCTAATCTTCCTTGCTTCCAAAAAAAGGAAAGTGCAACATCGCAGGAAAATATTAGAAGTAAACCCAGAGTAAGGAAGCTTTCTATTATTATACTTGCAGTGAATTACAGAGAAAATTTGTCCCTGAGTCATCATTCTCAGCATGATAAGGTGAGAATGGAGAATCTCAAGAGCTAAGATTGCCTCCTCATCAGAAGAAGACAGGAACAAAAAGGAAACAGAAGCATAACAGGCTCCATATTTCCTCTAGCATGTACAGGAGGGTCAGAGCCAGTCTGTCCCAATGAAACCTGTCCTCCAAGACTTAGGAACAGCCACCAATCTACTGTCCTTTAATTGATGGAAGGAATCTCCTGTATATTTTCTAAGTGTGAGCTAGGTTTTATTTAAGAAGACCCATTTTATAGTGTGACAGGAAAGTTAAAAATCAAGTCTGATGCTCTGTTAAAACAAGATGAGCTCAACTAGCCCACAGTAAAACCATTTAGACTCAGCCTTGACTGAATGCAACTTAGAGATAGTTATGCTTGACTCAGTTTGGCCACATTGACCTGGACTGCCTGTGCTATCTGACATATAAATATATTCTATTTTCAAGGACTGTCCAAACAAGATAAATCATTCAAGGCCTTGCTTAGTTTGAACCAGCCCCTTACCCCCAGCTTCCTCTCAAATTTCTTCCACCCTATGATAAACAAGCCTACTGATTAATCAGCTTGGAACAAACTTGCCTGACAGCATACACTTTGAATCATGTAACCAATTATGTGGTAACATACTCAGTTTTTGTACTTCCTGCTCAAAAAATGTGTATAAATGTGTCTGTTTGACTCTCAGTCAGAGCTGGTGATTTGAAATTGGTCCACTAGTCTGCTAATGTAATGAACTGTTGCCTTCCAAGTTCTCTGTGAAAAGAGTCTTCCATTTGGTTTGATATCAGATTTCTGCAGTAATAGCCTTTTATACTAAAGCCCATTAGGGGATCCTCTAAAATTATGTTTCCCTGTGACTGCTAAGATAATAAGCCACAGCAATCAAATGGGTAAACCAAGGAACACCAGTAAGTTCAGCAACTGTGTCCAAATGCAACACATACAAAACCAAGATGAACTGTCCCATTAAAGAAACATTATAACCTTATAAATTTCCCATGTTTTTGATTTAAATTTATCATCATTTTAATAAAACTATAGCAGAGACAAAGGATGACCAATTATAAACAATGGGCAAAGAATAACATCATAAAATTTTGAGTATCTAAGTGTGCCATGATCCAGACTCTATGAAACAAAAGCAAACTCCTTCCTCTGCCCAATTATCTCAGTGTAACACCTCCAAATGATATAAGAGAATGAAACTCTCAATCTGCAAGACATCCAAAATGCTGAATTCATGTTCTCTAAAATCAAGGAATGAATTTTAGGAACAATGGATGTTAAGAGTAGGAAGAATTTAATGGAAGAAGGAAAGCTTCTGCTGGAGAGCGACAGAAGGGAAGCTGAAAAGTGAGCCACCCCTAACAAATTTTCTTAGCCATTAAAAATTGTGGTTTTATGAAAACCTTCAAGCTAGCAATATATATATAGATCTAAAGGTTTTTTTCATTTTACTACTTCTTTGATAGAATCCCAAACAGAAATCTATGGAATGAGCCATTCATCAACTGGTAAGCATCCAGTTTTATAGTGCCATCAGCTTTCCTGTTGTGTCACACACAACCCTTGAATCAGAGACTTAGTTTATTGTTTTCACCTGCTGCCATAGAAGCTTTGCCATGGTGGAAGTATTGCCACTTTCTATAGGCAGGCCCTGTTCAGGTCAGAGGTAGTACCTTCTTTCAGTCAAAGTCCTCTTTAAGTAATATAATCATCTATCCCTCCATGGATACTGTAAAGACTCTGAAGGCAAATTCCAGATTTTTGTCAGCCAGTGAAGACAGCAATTCCAATGGAGCCTGGCATTCTTGAAATGAAGCAATGCAGTGGGGGTTTTCCTCTTTAGAACACCTTTTAAAAACATCTCTTTGATCTCTACATGGGCAGTGATTCAATCTGTGCCTGCATCTCATAGGTGTTGCAAAATGAACCTGGTATTATTTAACAGTATGGAACATGTTACTTTTGCTCAATTCTTCCATTATATACCAGGGAAATAGATATTCTCATTTCAGATAGTGATGCTGATATGTAGTCCCAAAAAACTGGTGTCTTTTCTTCTAGCAAGTGGAAAAATTGACAATACCTCATCTGTGTGATATACTGAACTCTTCAGCACTACCCTTCAATAATGCCTCAAATTTTCAACACTGTCTCTGCAGTATCATAGCAATTATGAACACATGATTGATTGAACCTATGATATTCAGGTATTCTGTAAAGCTTTTAAAAATACTTCACACTTTATGAATTTTATGAACATCATTTACTCATGTCATGTTGGAACTGAGATCAAGCTTACTGAGGACAGATACTGAGAATAACTTGCTATAAGTCTTGACATTTTAGAGACCCTCAGCTTCCTGTTTTGAAACAGATGTGAATATAAATCTTATAAAATTTTGCATATTTATGCAAGACTACATTATATTAGATTTGAAATGCATAAGAACCTGTAGGATCAATAGCAACAAAGAGTTGTTCTTATAGGTACAACTGCAGCATGGCACTAGATACAGAAAAATAAAAAATGGTTTCTGAAAGTCACATTTTAGAGACTAAATTAAGTATGTAACACCATCCCAGCTAGAGTCAAGTTACAGATGGTGCCACACTCAGGGTCATGCTCCACCTAGCCACCTGTGACCCAGAGGTTTTTAACTCCACCCAGCCAGACTTAAGGCCCCAGTGTTACATTCCAGGGGTGTGTCTTTGCTAGCTGCACTGAGGATCCAATCTCTGCCCATACCAGTAACCCAGCACAATCCATCAGGGGAAGGCCCAGCCAGCCTCACCCAAAGAGGTGCCAAGCTCAGCCCTGAGGCCCAGAGCCACTTATCAGGGAGTGATGACAATGATGGATCTTGGAGAATTTGAGCTCTGCCCATCAGAGCACAAGGCCCCAGCTCCATAGTTCAGTGGTGCAGCCCAGCTAGTCATGTGGCATGTCCTAGAGGTTCTGACCTCCACCCAGCCAAAAGCAAGGTCCCAGTACCATATGCAGAAGGTATGCTCTGGCTAGATGCACTCTCCAGAGGCTCTGAACTCCTCCCAGCCAGAGGCAAGGCCAAGGCAGTACCAAACTCAGGATCATGCTCCACGTAACCCCCAGGATCCTGGAAGTTTTGAACTCCACCCAGTCAGGCACTAAGACCGGGTGACACATGGGGGTGCATCCCTACTATCCACCTGGGTGCCAGAGATTCTCAACTCCACTTAATCATGTTCTATGCCCCAGAAAAACACTCCTGGAGTGTGTCCCTGCTAGCAGCGAGTATCCAACCTCTGCCTAGCCCACAATCCCAGAGTAACCCAGCACAGTACAGCAGGGGAAGACCTAGCCAGGCTCACAAACCACAAAGCATAAGGCTCTGAGGTGTGCCTCAGCTAGCCATGGGGATATTGGAGAACTGAAACTTTACCCAGTGCAGCATTCCAGTGCAATCCATCAGAAGGTTGCCTGACCAGCTTCATGGGTCCCAGAGGAAAATGACAAAATGAAAAAGTAAGAGGCAGTCTCAGTCCACCAGCCCACTGAGAACAAACCCAAGAGACATTGAAATTGAGGACACTGGAAGTTGCACAACTGAACTTTCTGAAATGATAACAAATGAAGTAAAGAAACAACTCCATGAAGTTATAGAAGAAATCAAGTCAGAAATAATCTTTCAGGTAAAAAATAAAATAACAAACATTATGAAAGAAATGCTGTGTGTATCTAAAGAAGATCTAAATAAAAAACAGGAGAACATAAGAAAATGATGGAAACCTGGAATAAACAATATAAGACAAATGACAATGCATGAAGCAAGTCAAAGGGATATTCAAGAAATTAAAAATTCCACTGAAAGCTGGCAAAACTGCTTGAATGAAGCTGAAGATAGACTATCAGACCTTGAAGGCATGATGAAAGATTAAGACCACAAGAGAACAGATGTTTTAAAAATAACGATGAATCAGGAAATAACAGTTTAACAGCTGCAAGGCAATGCAAAAAGAAATACTATAAGATTGATAGGTGTCAATGAAAAAGCTGGGATCAACACAAATAACCTGAGAAGACTATTTGCAGAAAGAATAACAGAAAATTTTCCAAACTTGGGAAGAGAATGTAATATATAGATAAGTGAAACATACAGAAACCCAATTAACCATAAATAAAATAAATCTTCACCCAGACATATAATAATTAGGATATCAGAAATTTGGCACAAGAACAGAATAATAAAATATGTCAGACAAAAGAAACATATCACCTATTAAGGAAAACCTGTCAGAATCATGACAGACTTCTCAAGACAAATGTTCAAGTCAAGAAGAGCATGGACTGAAGTATTTTGGGTCCTGAAAGAAAACAACTTTCAACCTAGATTCAAAATTGGTGGAGAAATAAGATACTTCCATGACAAACAACAACAGAAAAAATTCATGGCCACCAACCAACTTTACAGAGTACTGAAAACCACTCGAGAAAGAGACAAAGATAACTACAACCCCAAGAACAACAACAAAAGGAAACCACTAAGCAGGGCAAGCAATTAAACAGTAAAAGTAGAAAACCAAGAACAGAGGATAACATGACAGTGATAAGTCAGTACTTATAAGTTATATCCATCAGTGTAAATGGTCTCAACTCACCATAAAAAGAAACAGACTGGCACAGTGGATTAGGAAACAAAATCCAACAATATGCTGAGTACAAGAAACACATTTAACTCACAAGGAAGTTCACAGACTAAAACTCAAAGAATGGAAAACAACACTCCATTCAACAGGAAGCCAGAAAAAAAGCAGCAGTAGCTATTTTGTTTGCAGACAATGTGAACTTCAAATCAGGAATGGACAAAAGAGATAAAGAAGGTCACTACATATTTGTTAGGGGAAAAATTCAAGAGGAAGAGATTACAATCATAAATATATATGCACCAAATATGGTAGCAACCAACTATGAAGGACAAATTTTAACAGAAATGAAAAACCAAATAAACAATAATACAGTTGAAATAGGAGAATTTATCACCTTATTGTCACAAAGACACAGATCAATGAAACAAAAAATCAACAAAGAAATAACAGAACTAAACCGAGCTTGTGAAAAAATGGACTTAGTAGATGTGTACAGAGTGTTCCACCCAACAACATCAGAATACACATTCTTTTTTTAAAATTTTATTTAAAGAGAAAAAAAAAAGCACTACAGAAAAAAGGGTAGCAACAATACAGAACCTAAAAAAAAAACATAAAGAAATCACTAGTTGACAAACCCCATACTGTCCTCCCAGAAATAGCTGTTCGTGTTACAAAATTAATGCATACAAAGTGAGCAAGCAGAGAGACCAGCATCACGGCCTGACTCTTTGGGACCGGGAAACTCCCAGACCCACAGAGTGGCCTGGGCTGTTTCGATTGAAACTTTGCAGAGACCGGCATCTCGGCCTGAATGTTTGGCACTGGTACACCTGCCCTTCATCCGCAGGGAACTTCCTGGAGACCAGCATCTTGGCCAGGTCTGTTTGGGGCCCATAGCCCCACCCTTCACCCACAGGAAATCTCTCAGAGACCAGCATCACAGCCTGACTCTTTGGGACTGGGAACCTCCCGGACCTTCAGAGAGGCCTGGGCTGTTTGCATTGGGAACTTTGTGGAGACTGACATCTTGGCCAGGTCTGTTTGGGACCAGGAACTTTGCAGAAACCAGCATTTTGGCATGACTCTTTGGAACATGTAGGCCCAACCTTCACATGCAGGGAACCTGCTGGAGACCTGCCTGGGACAAAGTACGGTGGCTTGGCCTGCGTGAGATTCCACAGGCCCCAGGTTAACCACGCCCAGCATTCGCCTTACAACTTAGGGAGCCAGGAGCCCACAGAGGGGAGTTAGGACTCTGTGAGGAAGCCAAGAGCCTGTGGGGGAGAAACTGCCCTTCCAGGATCTGAGGGCACAAGAGGTACTTCACCACACATGCATAGAAAGCATTGGAACACCGCTCAAAGCAAGGAAATATAGAAAAATGACAAAAGGAAAGACCAAAAGGCAGGCTCAAAGCTCTAGCCTTCCCAAAGAAAGCTTAGAAGCCATGTACATAGAAGAAAAAGAAGCCATACACCTGAAATGTCTGAAATGATATCAAATGAAATAAATATGCAAATAGGGAAAGCTATGGAGAAATTCAAATCAGAAATACTTGCCCAGGTAAAAGAAAAATTGATAAAAATAGTGAAAGAAATAGTGAACGCATCTAGTGAAAACACAGCTAAAAAATTAGAGGAACAAAAAAAAGATAGAATACCTGAATGAACAATATAAGAAACAAACAGAATGCATAAAGCATATTCAAAGAGATATACAGGAAATCAAAAATTCTATTGAAAGCTGTAAAAACTGCCTCAATGAAAGTGAAGACAGAATCTCAGACCTCGAAGATAAGATGGCAGCCAGTGAGCGGGAAAGACAAGATCTTTTAAAAATAACAAAGAATCAGGTAATGACAATTCAACACCTGCAAGATGATGCAAATAAAAATAACATAACATTAATAGGGATAAATGAAAAAGAAGGGCACAGCCCACATGATATCAAGAGGATATTTACAGAAGTAATAGCTGAAAACTTCCCAAACATAAGAAGAGAAACTTACATCTGGATAAGTGAACCATATAGAACTCCCAACAGCCATAGCCAAAATAAAATTACACCCAGACACATAATAATCACCATCCCAGAAATCCAACATAAGAATAGAATACTAAAAACTGTTAGAGAGAAAAGAGAGATTACCTATAAGGGAAAACCTATCAGAATCATGGCAGACTTCTCAACACAAACAACGAAATCAAGAAGAGCATGGAGTGAAGTATTTCAGATCCTAAAGGAAAACCACTTCCAACCCAGAATGACATACCCTGCAAAACTGTCCTTCAAAATGGATGGAGAAATAAGATACTTCCATGACAAAGAACAGCTGAAAAACTTCATGAACACCAAACCAACCCTACAAAGAATACTGAAAGACATTCTAGATACACACAGAATAAAACCACCAAGCAAGGCAGACAGTTAACCAGAATGGAAAGCTAAAGACACAACAGCAGAAAGATAACATGTCAAAAATAAACCAATATATAACAGTTACAACCATTAATGTAAACGGCCTCAACTCACCAATCAAAAGAAACAGACAGGCAGAATGGATCAAGAAATAACATCCAACCATGTGCTTTCTATAAGAAACCCATCTAACCCAAAAGGACATTCATAGACTGAAAGTCAAGGGATGGAAAACACTACTTCATGCAACAAGAAACCAAAAAAAAATCAGGAGTAGCAATCCTGTTTGCAGACAATGTGAATTTCAAGCCAAGAATTATCTGAAGAGATAAAGAAGGTCACTACATACTAGTTAGGGGAAAGCTTCAAGAGGAAGAGATAACAATCTTAAATGTATATGTACCAAATTCCAGAGCACCCAGCTATATAAAGCAAATATTAACAGAAATGAAAAATCAAATAAGCAATAATACAATTATAACAGGAGACTTTAACACACCATTGACCCAAACGGACAGATCAACTAGGCAGAAAATCAGCAAAGACATAACAGAACTGAATCACACCTGTGAACAAATGGACTTGATAGATGTATACAGAGTGTTCCATCCAACAACATCAGAATACACCTTCTCAGCAGTACATGGCACATTCTCTAAAATAGACCATATACTAGCCCACAGAACATATTTAAGTAAATGCAAAAGAATTGAAATTAGCCCATGCATGTTATCGGATCATAGTGCTGTGAAACTAGAAATTAATGATAAAAGAAATTGCAAAAAACCTACAAACACATGGAAACTGAATAATACATTCTTGAGCAATCAGTGGGTCACAGAGGAAATTAAAGAAGACATTAAACAATATCTACAAGTAAATGAAAATACAGACACAACTTACTGGATTTTGTGGGATGCAATGAAAGCAGTCCTCAGAGGAAAATTTATTGCATTGAGTTCCCACATTAGGAAGACAGAACAAACACAAATAAACAACCTGATGCTACAACTCAAACATCTAGAAAAAGAAGAGCAAGCCAAGCCCAAAGCCAAAAGAAGGGAGGAAATTATAAAGATTAGAACAGAAATTAATGCAATAAAGACTAAGAAAACAGTATAAACGATCAATGAATCAAAGAGTTGGTTCTTTGAAAGAATAAATAAAATTGATAAGCCCCTGGCCAATCTTATTAAAAAAATGAAAGAAAAACTCAAATTCATGCAATAAGAAATGAAAAAGGTGAAATTACTACAGACTCAGTGGAAATACAGAAGATCATCAACACCTACTTTGAAAACCTCTACTCTCATGTGTTCGATAACACTGAAGAAATAGACAAATTCCTAGATACATATGAACTACCAAAGCTGGATCAGGAAGATGTAAAACTGCTGGATAACCCAATTTCTATTACTGAAATTGAAAATGTAATTAAGTCCTTGCCTACAAAGTAGAGTCCAGGCCCAGATGGATTCACTGCAGAATTCTACAAGAAATACAAAGAAGACTTAATTCCAACACTCCTCAAACTCTTCAATGAAATTGAAAGGGAAGCAATTCTTCCTAAATCATTCCTGGAAGCAAATATCAGTCTGGTACCAAAACCAGAGAAAGACTCAACTAAATAAGAGATCTATAGGCCAATCTCCATAATGAACATAGATGCAAAAATTTTCAATAAAATATTGGCAAACAGGATGCAGCAAATCATCAAGAAGATTATACACCATGACCAAGTAGGATTCATCCCAGGAATGCAGGGATGGTTCAACATATGCAAAACAATAAATGTAATCCACCATATCAATAGAGCCAAAAGGAAGAACCACATGAACATCTCTATAGATGCAGAAAAAGTTTTGGATAAAGTCCAACACTCATTCATGATAACAACCTTACAGAGAATTGGAATAGAAGGTCTCTATCTCAATATGTTAAAGGCCATCTATGACAAACCAACAGCCAGCATCATATTAAACGGTCAAAAACTGAAAGCCTTTACCTTAACATCAGGCACAAGACAAGGATGTCCCCTGTCACCACTCCTATTTAACATAGTACTGGAAATACTAGCCAGAGCAACAAGAAAGGAAAGAGAAATAAAAGGAGTAAAGATAGGAAAAGAGGAAGTTAAATTATCATTATTTGCAGACAACATAACACTCTACAAAGAAGACCCCCAAAACTCCATTGAAAGACTCCTAGATATAATAAATAAATTCAGCAAGGTAGCTGGATACAAAGTCAATACTCAAAAATCAATAGCATTCCTATACACTAACAACAGTATCACTGAGAGAGAAATAAGAGAAGCTACACCCTTTACACTAGCATCCAAAAAAAGTGAAATACTTAGGAATTAATCTCACAAATGAAGTAAAAGAGCTCTACAGTGAAAATTATAATACCCTGAAAAAGGAAATCGAAGAAGACCTCAGAAAATGGAAAGACATCCCCTGTTCATGGATAGGAAGAACAAACATTGTAAAAATGGCCATTCTCCCAAAATTACTATACAGATTCAATGCCATCCCAATCAAAATACCACTAACATACCTCATAGATCTAGAGAAATCACTCCTAAAATTGATCTGGAACCAGAAGAGACCTAGAATAGCAAAGGCAATTCTAAGCAACAAAGGCAAGGCAGGAGGCATCACA
>PVJX010030274.1:0-22186 GCA_004027295.1 Dolichotis patagonum
ATGCCCTCCTCATCCTGCTCAGATCAATTCCATACTAGGTTGTTTCATGTGAATTCCCTGTATGTGACAATATGGACAACTATTTGGAAGAAAACAAGAGTCAATATGATAGAGAGTGAATATCTCCGATTGTCTAGTTTTGAAATTTTTGTCTCTTACATTGCTTTCTTGTGATCCGCTTTGCTCTGTTTTGTTGTGTCTAATTTTACCCTTTTGATATAATTGCATGTATATTTGAGTGGGTAAGATGGATGACCATATTGCTGTTTTTGTCAGATCGTGGAGCAGAGCTGTTAACAGCCTCACTGTTTGAATGTCTACTTTATATGTTTTAATTTTGTAATTTGAACAACTATTTCCAAGAAGTCAGTATGTAATTTGTCAAGTAATAATTTCTTAGGTTTTTTTTGTTCTTTTTTTTTTCCTTTTTTCCTTGGAATACTGTATTGTCACTACCTTTTATTCTGTTTTGTTTTGGTTTTTTTTTTCTCTTTAAATAAAATTATTAAAAAAAAAAACTCACTACATCAGTGAGTCAGGGACTGTTGATTTGTATCAAAATGTCTTCTTGCCTTCATCCCAGTCACCTGACAGGACTATGTTACTAGCCCTTCACACCAATAGAAAGTGATGAAATAGTGAACCTTTCATAGTTCCCTGTCTATCAGCAGGAACCCTCAAAAACCCCACATCTACTATGAGACAACACCCAAGGAAGAGAAGAGCAACAAGATGGCAGGAACATGGGTCCCTAAATGATCATACAGAGCTGAATTCCCTGCTCTCCTGGAATGACCACTTTGGCCAGAAACATTTGCTTTAGATTGTTATATGAGAAACTATTTTCTTTCAGGTACATTATTTAGTGAGCCTTGCACTGACAAACACATACCGAAAAGCATTCCCTAGAACCACTTCATATTAAGTTAATTCCTGGTAAAGGGTCTCACAGCACCCTTTACTACTACTTCACACTTACCACACTTATATTACCTATTTCTAACAAACATACTGAGGACCTACTACCAGTCTGCCAGGGACTATTCTGGAAACAGGAGATAATAGTGGTATTCAGGATGAACAAAATCCTCTTATTTTCTGAAATTTACATTCGATTAGAGACATACATACACACACACGTACACGCACACAAACAAAAACAGCAGGTAATGATTAAGTGCTATGAGGGAAACAAAACAATATGATTGAGATGGTGGTGAGGGAAGACCTGGGAGGTGGTGGCATTTAAATTGTGATCTAATAAGAAGCCATTTCTGTAAAAAAAGAACTGGGCATATAAAGATAGGAACATCTTTGGCCTGTCTGAAGAAGATATGAAAACAGACAGAGTGGAACAATGGAGAAAGTAGAAGTAGGACCCAAAGAGTTAAGGAGGAACCAAATTACATACTAACTTGTGGGCAAGTCTGGATTTTAAGTACAATCATTTGTAATTATTTCAGATTTCTTTTCTAGCCAAATCTTTTATCCTTAAATTACATCCACAGCCCACTGATTTCTAAACTGCAAGTTCTATAAGGACAAGCTTCAAATTGCAGAGTAGTGGAGTGCCAGTGTCACAGTTGTTTTCCCTTTTTTTTTACTTGTATTTTTTGGGGGAAGCAGTTGAGACAGGGTCTTGCTATGTAGTTTAGGCTGCTCCTGAACTCACTCTGTGGCCCAAAAAAGGCTTGAACTCACAGTGATGCTCCTGCCACAGCTTCCCAAGTGCTGGGGGATTACAGTTGTGCTCCACCATTCCCTTTTTTTTAAAAAAATGATCACTAACATCTATCACAATGGTTAGCACATAGTATGTGCCAAATATTTGCTATAGTTAATGATTATAAAAAGATGACATTAACTTTTCATATATAAATGTAAAATCTACCTCCAGAACTGCACCAAAAGACTTCTAATAACCAAATTTAGTAGTGTAGCTGGATACAAAGTCAACACTCAAGTCAATAGCACTCCTGTACACAACAAACTCACTGATACAGAATTTACACACAACACCTTTCACAACAGCATCCAAAAACATGAAATACCTAGCAATCAATCTAACAAAGGAAGTAAAAGGTTTTAAATTAAAAACTATAGTTCTCTGAAAAAGGAGATCAAAGAAGGTATCAGAAAATGGAAACATATCCCTTGTTCTTGGGTAGAATGAGGCAATATAGTGAAAATGGCCATACTTCCAAAATTGTTCTACAGAGTTAATGCAATCTTGAGCAAAATACCAATAGCATATCTCACAGAATTAGAGAAAAAAAATTCTAAAATTTATTTGGAACCAGAAGAGACCTAGAACAGCAAAGGCAATTCTGGGCAACAAATACAAGGCAGGGGGCATCACAATCCCTGACTTGAAATTATACTACAAAGCTACTATAACAAAAATAGCATAATACCTGGGGGAAGGAGACCTGAGGATCAATGGAACAGATTAAAAGATGTAGAAACAACTCCAAACACACTCAGTTACCCTATCTTTGACAAAGGAGCCAAGGGCCAGGGATTTAGTTCAGTGGCTTAAGCGCCTGCCTGGCAAGCGTAAGGTCATGTGTTCGATCCCCGGTACCAAAAAAAAAAAAAAAAAAAAAAAAGGGTCTGGGATTTAGCTCAGTGGCTTAAGCACCTGCCTGACAAAGGAGCCAAACACCTTCACTGGAGGAAAATTAGCCTTTTTAATAAATGGTGCTGGAAAAATTGGCTTTCTACATGTCAAAGATTAAAACTACACCCATATCTTTCACCATGCACAAACTAAAATCAAAATAGATCAAAGACCTAAATATTAAAACAGAAACAATCTGCTGGAAGACAGAATAGGTAGAACAGTTAAAGACACTGGTATAGACAAAGACTTCATGAACACAGGAACTATCACAAAGAATCAACAACTGGGATCTCATCTTATTAAAAAAGCTTTTACATAGCAAAAGAAATCATCAACAGAGTAAAGAGACAACTCACAGCAAGAAAACATTTTACCAGCTATTCTCAAAGAACTAACATCTAGAATATATAAAGAACTCAAAAAAAATCAGATCCCCCCATTTAAAGACACAACCCAAAAATGGGCATCTGAAACAAACAGATACTTCTCAGATAATAAGTCAAAACAGCAAATATATGAAAATACATTCAACATTCCTGGTCATTCAAGAGATGCAAATTAAAACAACACTGAAATTCTACTTTACTCAGAAAGAATGGATATTATCAAGAAATCAAGCAATAATAAATAATGGAAGGGCTGTGGGGGAAAAGGAACCCTGCCCTACTGTGGTTGGGAATGTAGACTGGTACAACCATTGTGGAAATCAGTGTGGAAATTTCTAAAAAAAAAAAAACAAAGAACTGAAACTAAAGGTTCTATTCAACCCAGTTATTTCCTGAGTATCTTCCCAAAAGAATTAAAAGTATAACACTGTGGTGTACATATAAAATGGAGTGGTTATATATAAAACGGTTATATATAAACGGTGTGGTTATATATAAAACGGAGTACTATGTTGCTATAAAGGATAAGCTTGAGACATTTCTAGCTAAATGGATGCACCTTGAGACTATACCCTTAAGTGAAACAAATCACACACATTTAAATACCACATTGTCTCTCTAGTGTGAGAAACCAAAAGTGTAAATAAGGACCAAAATGTATACTAGATATTGAGAAATGGGAATAAAATGTTCAAATGAGAAGAGGAACAAGGAAAAAGAGGAAAAAAGAGACCAGAAAAAAAAAATAAAAGGAAAAAAATGAAAAGAAAATTTTTATAAATAAGCAGGGGAAGAGGGGCTGAAGGGAGAGGAATATGAAAAAAAGAAGAAAGAACTATGATGTACAGGTACAAATGCCCCATGATGAAGGTTATCACTATGTATATCTAAAATGTACCATTAGGCTGTGTGTGGTAATGCATGCCTGTAATCCGAGCACGTGTTAGGCAGAGGCAGGAAGACACCACATGGTCAAAGTCAGCTTGGGCTACATAGTGAGTTCAAGGGCAGCATGAACTACATAGCAAGATGTTGTCTCAAAAGAATAAATAAAAAAGGTAAAATGTACCAATAAAATAAAAATATATATATAAAATCTCAGAAGTAACTCTGACTAAATTAAATACTAACACAATGAGACAGAAATTAGTCTTTTGTCTGTAAAAAAATATACATTTTATATGAATACACATACATAAATCTATGTATTTAGACATATTTAATATATATTTATATACTAGTGTTCTAAATACAGTAATGCCAAACAATAAAGTAATCTTGAAACCCTAAGGACACATTTTGAATCAAATTTTCCCCACCCCCTTTCCTGTAATACTTACTTCCTTCATATGACAAGCCAGTTCCCCAACTGGCATTGCAAAAATAGGGTGTGGAAAAGATGGTATTATCTGACAATGGAGTAACTACAATTCTGTGCAACTTCAGCCATTTCAATCCATTTTCTAATATTTTGGTAAAGTGGCTGAAGGATGCTTTCTCTCTGGGCAGACTCTGTTTCCTAAATTTCAGTAATTCTCCTAGGGCTGGGGATTTACCTCAGTGGCATAAGCGCCTGCCTTGCAAGCGCGTGGTCATGAGTTCAATCCCCAGTATCGATAAAAAAAAAATATTTAAAAAAGGCCAAATTAACAAAGCTAAAATCAATATGAAACAAATACTAGAAGACTGTTCAGATCAGCCAGCAAAGGCAAAATGAAAACAGGACTTAAAATAACAAAGGGTTAGCAGATGTGAGGTAGATGAAGCTCTTTCAAGAATTGAGATGACTTTTGCAAGTATGCCAATGGATGTGGAAAAATGAAAAATTGTGCAGAATAAAATGTGTTTGACTGGAGAAATACTAGCAGAAAAGCACAGGATTTTTATGGCTAAAAGAGACCTTAAAAGATTCTTTCTAAAATCCTCTAATTCCAAGATGGAAAAAAAGGAGACTCAAAAAGCCAAACAAGTTTTACACAGCTAATGAGTAGCAAGCTGGCAAAGAACTCAATTTTTCTAATTTTTTTTTCATCAAGCACTCTGTGAACATTGTAGGGGGGTCCCCTTAAAGAATTAAAAAAATATATAAGTAAGTTTCCCTACCTTCAATGACCTTAGAATATTGCTGAGGTGGTATGTTATGAAAAGAAAAAAAAAAATAAGGATGTAAATATTTTTAAGTACCAAATTATGCACGACAAAAATGCATTAGCGACATCTAGGACCTTGATGTCAACGAATAAAAAGACTATGAACAAAACAAAAAAAGGAATCACAATGGGCTGTGTGCCTATAATCCCTACTATTCAGGAGAAGCAAGAGAACTACTTGACCCCAGATGTTTGAGATCCAAACAGCAGGACTCTTTCCTTAAAAAAAAAAGCAAATCAGTGATTGTTACAGTGGTAGTTGGAAGAAAATAATCTTGAAAACTTGTGTTCAGAATAACATGAAATATAAGGGAAAGAACTAGAGAGAAATATTTTCACAAGAAATAAAAAAGACCTTTAAAAAATATACTGCTTTTACACAGTCATGTGAAAGAAAATAAAAGGGAAGATGGCAGATCAAGTACTCATGTTTACAAAATTACTTCAAGTTACAAAAGGCCCAATTATAATACATAGCTAACAAGCTGCACAAGTTCCAAGTGTAAGAAGTTCACAAGGCAGGTTTGGCTCACTGATCTCTACCAACAAACCACTGAAGGAGCTGTGCTTGTAAAAACAAAAACACAGAATGAAAGAATTCTATTTTCCAGAGAACTGTGAACTATGACATACCTTTGTTTTTCTTTTAGAAGGCAGTTCTGGTTTGATTTTAAACCTTGTTACCAATCAACCTGCTCTAAAATCGATAAAACTATGTCCAGAGGTAGATAAACTACTCACAAAGGTATCACCAACGAAAGTTCTGCTTGTCAACCAAAGCCTGTAGATTTACAAGCTCTCATTTACCATTTTGCTATTACGATGCTTTACTGGCTAGGCTGCCTCCAGTTTCAACCACAAGTACTTTACCAAAATATCTTTCTAGCCAAAAACAGTATCTTAAAGTCAATGACATCCTTCATCATACCAATACTATAACACAGAACCCCGAGATAATTATATGCAAAGATCCCAAATCACTACCTGAATGCCAATGATGAGGTAAAATGACTTGTTAGAAGATTTTTTAAAATCTTTTACAGAAAGCTTTCGGCTTTGGTACAAAAAAAGCTGGTAATGGTTTGTGTTCTCTATAATCTTACCAAAAAAAAAAAAAAATTTTTTTTTTTTTTAAATTTTACAGGCCAGGAGTCAGAAATAGCTTTCCACAAACAAGAGCAAAATTGTAGGTTTTGCTGAGGGCATCAGCCTCTTAATTTAACCCCACTTCATCTGGAACAGGAAGCCACACTGCCATTTTCATCAGAGTTACTAAGAAACAAGATAAAGACCAGGTTGGAGGAGAAAAATCTAATTAATATTTTGATGCAATTCTGTCACTGATAGACAAGAAAGAGCATCGTATGGTGGGCACGCTGTGTTACCACACACCTATAATCACAGACACTTGGGAATCCGAGACAGGAGGATCACAAATTCAGTGCCAGCCTGGGCAAATTAAGGAGACATTGACTCAAAATAAAAAGGGCTGGGAATGTAGCTCAGCGTTCTTGGGTTCAATCCCCAGCACCATAAGAAAAGAAAGACTGCATCTAGGGCCACCTTAAAATGAGTTTATCTAAAATCAAATCGTGGTTAAGTGGAGAAAAGATTTACCGGAGCTTGGGGTTATTTTTTCTTCCTTCCCTTTCCAGCCCCTTGCCCCAAACAGGAAAGAAAGCACGCCCAGCATAAACACAGGCTATTGCTCAAGGTTCGTCACCACAACAAACTGGAGGTTAAACCAGCGCTCCTAGAGACCAACCCTTTCTTCTCGGTTGCTAGGCACAAAAAAGGATTCTTCTCTGCCGACCTGTGAATAGTGTAGGTCTCACACAAGTTTTGGTTCTATTGTTGTTGTTTTTAATAAAGCTTTCCAAGGGGCGACAGGCAGCAAAAGTTTGCGTTTGAGACAAATCTCTAGAGCTGGCTTGCAGAGTATACATTAGGTGGGCTGGTCCCACGGAGTCTCCATCATTACTAATTACAAACCTAACGAACCACTACAGAAGGTCAGGGGCAGGGTTAGCAACGCTTCCACACCCATCCCACCACCGTCGTCTTCTCCAGACACCGCTTCCTAGTTCCAAATAGCACAAATAACCCCAAAACACGCGGGTCAGCACAGGTGTGAAACACAAGTGAGGCACAAGTCTCACGTTGGGAACATGGCACAAACAGCCCCGGAAAAAACCTAGGAAGAGACAGCCGGGTGGGTAGACACAGGGCGGCCCCTGTCACTTGAGGACAACAACACGCCCTGGAGATATGAGGCAGGAGTTGCCCCACAAATAAGCAGCTAGCTCTCCTGGGGACGCCATCCAGTTCTGCGGCCCCCGGTGCAGGGCAGGGGCCGGTGGAAGGAGGCGCCCCCCGTAGGCAAGGCGACAGCGCGCAGCCCCCCGGGCCCGGCCCCGCCTCGAAGAGCTCCCCGCCGCGGCCCCCCGACCCCCGTGTCCACTCACCGCCGGTGTGTCTGGTTCTTAGCCGCGAGTTGGGGCTGCCGCGAGGAGACGGCGGAGGAGACGAGATCCGGGGCCCCGCCGCCGGGTCATCATACCCACTGCGCGAGCCGGCCCGGGCCCCGGCCCCCGCCCTCCGGCGCCGTCCCCGCGCCCCTCCCGCGGGGGGAGCTTCGCCAGCTTCCCGCCCGCTCCGCCTCCCGGCCCCTTCCCACCGCCGCCGCCGCCGCCGCCGCCGCCTCAGCCCCGCACGCTCGCTCCTCGGCCTCCCGTTGCCGTCCGGGGCCACAGCCGGGCCCCTCACTCCGCAGCTGCCGTTGTCGCCAGACCCGACGAGCGGAGCCCCGAGCGACCGCCTCCATCCGGCCAGCCCCGCCTTGCCGGAACCATTCACCCGCCTGGCGCCATGACACCTACTGAGGCGGAAGTGCGGAGAGGCGGGTGGATCAGGGTCGCCGCATAGTTCCGATGGCCGTGGGAATGGGGGCGCCTCCGTGGAGAGCCAGCGCGGACAGAGTGCGGAGGCCGAGTCCTCCGGCCCCTCCGTACAGCAGGCCTCACGGTGATTTACTGGTGCCTGGTGACTGTAAAGGGTCCAGCTGTAAAATATAATCCCAGGCAGTGTGACATCACCGCAATCTGGTGTGACACCCCTGAAGATTGGGCAACGCGCTGGGAAGTTGTGCGTACCTGGGAAGCCCCTAGTGGGGTGAGGAACTACAGCAGTTTAGCCTTTACTGTTTCCTTTGTAGGCGGAGATAGTCTAGCAGCGTGGCAACAGCGAAAGGGTTCTGCACATGAGGTGTCCCTTAGGGAGCTCTCCCATTACCGCCTCGGAAATCTGTATTCGCATTAGGTGAGCAACAATAACTGTGTTTTAAACCTGGCCCTTCAAAACATGCAATGAACGAATACAACAATTTTCTGGCCTCCACCGTAAGGTCATAAGCCTGAATATTCAGGAAACCACGCGTTGGACCTTGAGTTCTAAAAAAAATGAACACTAGGTTATCCTAATAGAATTGCTGTCATCTCCCAAAGTAAAGAGATTCTATAGGACTTGAGATAAACCTCCTGTTGTGTAAAGTGTTCTTCAGATTCCTAAGGTGGGGAACATTTTTAAGGAGACTAATGTCATCTATTAATTTGTACCATCCCAAAAGTGCTATAAGCATCAATGAGTGAACCCTAAAAGGTGACTGCCAGGCACCACAAATGTTTGCAGCTTCTTCAAGGAGGAGAACAGGTGTTGGTTAAAGCGGGATTCCACTAATCAGCTGTTTCTCAGATCTCACTTGTTATACATCCTTGATTTCCTTGGATCCCCATCGCACAAATAAAGACAGAATTTTTATAAAATGCTACAGTACCTTTTAAAGGAAGTCATTTGGGTTTCTCTCTGGCTTAACAACACTGGGAGCAATTCCAAGTTATTGGGAACAAGCAAGTTTTATTTCCCTAGAGAACCAGGGTTAGCAAAAGTGTTCTATCCCGCTGGACAGTTTTGTTTGCTTATTTTCTCAAAAACTTCCTTCTTGCTGTTTAGAGAACACAAAGTCCCCACATTGGGCTGACCCTGAAAACATCAAGACATAAAGAGTGACTGAGGATGGCTGCCTGATGAGCCAAGAAAGAAACTTGAGGTCTGGGGTTGAACAGGTCCTGCTCAGAAAGCAAGCTTCAAACTCTTAGTTGCTTAGCATGCTTTGGTTCAGCCTAACTCTGGCATGCTTCTGATTTCTTGTTCAAGTTATGTCCCTTTTCCTCTTTTCAAATATATCCCAAAATTTACTTTTAGAGTGCCTTCCCTGGTTAATTTCCACATTGTTCTAATTCCATGTCTTCATCTGACTACTTAATTACTTATTTATATCATATTTATACTTGTTGATCTCTATTTTCATTGTTCTTAGGTTGTTTCCTCAATCTGTCTCATTATACAGAAAATATAAAGTCTAGAATTTTCTCCATTCTGTCATTCATTCATTCATTCATCCAGGAAATTGCTTGTGTACCTGCTCTACGTCACTGGGTCAGATGAAAGATGGATAAAGCGTGGTCTTTTCCCTCAGAGAGCTTACTGTCTAATAAGAAAAAAATGCACGCGGATCCATGACTTGAATGAGGGAGTCAGAAAGTATCAGAGAAGTTAGTATTTGAGTTTGCTATGGTCAAACAGTTTTATAATTTAATGCAGCTGGAGGTCGTTTGTCCTTTAAAATCTATAAGAGTAGAAGAAAAAAATGTATTCATATCCCAAAGGAGTTTACAATTCAACAACAACAACAAAAAAAGAGGAGGATGTGAAATTAGTAAGGTAGGTAGAGTCAGATTTGGAAAGATAATGAAGGGCTAGAAGAGATTTAATCAGTTAATATGAGAGAACTGGTGATGGTGAGGAAGATAGCTGGCTAGAGTGGATAAAAACTGGAGGAAAGAAAACTAATTAGAAGAGTGAGATGAAGGTTTGATCATGCAGGAAACATGGAGACAGGACAGATAAATAATTCCTCACAGTCAAAGTCAGGGCAGCTGGAAAAGATGAGGCTGTGTAGTGAAAGCATTCAGGTCTCATACAGGATATGATGTCCCTCCAGGGCCTACATAGAGTCTGGATTCAGTGTCACAGACAAGAAATCACTTGCTTATGAGCTTCCGTGCTTAAGGCCAAAAGGGAGAACTTGACCAGAGGGAATGTTTTGTGAAAAGCTAAATTTTAAAAAAAAGCTAGACAAATTATCCAAATGGGTAGTGAATCCATGGGGCTAGGAAAAAAAACAAAATTCAATCAGGAGCCAACAGATTGCAAAACTGACAAAAACAGATGAAAGTGAAGTTCTGACCTAAAGAACAGGAAGCAGAACCTGGAAAAATCCTTTGAAGCAACTGAAAGGAAGCCTCAGTGATTTCCAAAAACTAGGTCCCAGAAAACTTTGGGGTTTTTTTCTCTGTTTTGTTGTTGTTTTGTTTTTAAGAAAACTTTTTATTTGGAAAGAATTTCAAACATACAGAAAAGTTATAAGAATAATAGAGATTACTGATATATCCTTTTATCTAGATTTAGCAACATTTTGTCCCTTTTTCTTTTATCATTTGTGTTCTTACATTAGCTACCTAGATATGTTTCCATGCATACATACTTTTCCATTTGGTAGTAAGGTGTACGCATCATGCCCATTTACCCTGTAATACATGACTACCTTAAAAATTATATTCTTTTTTAAAATTTTTATTTTAAAGAGAAAACCAGATAAACGAACAATGAAGACAAGTTTCAAAACAGGGTGGTAAGACAGTTACAATACTTGATGCATTGCATATTCGTGTCTTGTAGCAGTTATTCAGAGTACAGGACACAGACATGATATCTTGTCTGAACGATACTGGCACAAAACATTCAAGGAACAAACAGAAGCTAGCTGTATAACTACTTTAAATGTCTTGTATATACATATATTTTTTCCTTTTACCCTTTCTTCCTTTCCCTTATCACAATTTGTCTTTCCTTTTGAACAATTTCTTCCTTTTTCCTGAGACAGGGTATGAAAACACGCACCCTGGAGCTAACAAGGCCTTCTTGTGGCCACAAGTACAACAAATAGCAATGAAGACAAACAGCATTCTGAAGACAAATGAGAAGGAAGCAAAGAGTGGGTCCTTAATGATGTAGTCAAACTTTCCAAAGAACCTGGAACAGCCCACTTCTGGACTTCTTAGGTAAATATTATGCTTTAAGCCACTGTTAAGATACATATTGTAGGGCTGGGGGTTTAGCTTAGCAACATAAGCACCTGCCCTGGCAAATGTGAGGTTGTGAGTTTGATCCCTGGTACAAAAAAAAAAAAAAAAACTTTTTTTTTTATTCCTAACTGATACTAGGAAAGATTTTCTAAAAGAAGGAACTAATCTTTCTTTGAGAGACAAAGAAGAAATAAGGTGCTGTGAGGTAAGAGTAGCAACAAGGACTGAGGTGACCAGTGAATCTGGCAGTTAAGTGATCACTGCTAATTTTGGTAAAAGCAATTTCAACAGCATAAAGGGAGGCACAAGTAATATGGTTCCTACCTAATGTTACTTATAGTATGAATGGTGACTGACCAGCTGGGAAGGATGATTTGGTCCAACTGACAGAATTTATTCTAGGCAGTACACTTGTTCAGCTCTCAAAATTCAAGGAAAGTATCTGGGTCTGTGCTGCCTACATTAGCTATACTGTATCTGAGAAGCCATAAACACAATCATTTTTGACTACTTTCTCACTTCTCACAGGAATAATCCAGGAAAAATTCTGGCCCCTTAGTTGTTTTCATGAAGAGGCAAATGAGTGATGGGGGCTACAATCAGACATGCTGGGGACAAGGTCCCAGCAGAAATGATGGCTTGATGGAACAAGAGTCTGGATGAAAGATGTGCTTAGGAGATTAAAGGAGCAAGTTTAAATAGAAAGAATTAAAAATAAGAGAAGGTGAAACTAAACAGAGGTGGTGGTTGTACAACAATTAGGAATATAGTTCAACACATTAAGTGCCACTATATTCCTAATTTTTTTTCAAGGCTGGGAATTGAACCAGGATTTTGTGCGTGCTAGGCAAGTACTCTATCACTGAGCTACATCCCCAGCCCCAATTTTTCTAATTATTAAGGGTCAAACCACAGGCTAGTCTAGGGAAGAGTTCTCATCCACCCTGTGTTAACTGCTCCTCAGACCCTCCTTTCCCCATAATTATTTCTAATGCCTCCTTTCTCTACACATGAGCATTTTACTCTCATCTTTGTCATATACCATCCCTTTATTTAGTGAAACCAAGGGATAGGGCTTTTCTCTCCCTTCCCTTGGACCATTGTCATTCCTCATTATCAGCCTCTGATGTTTTGATGAATTTACACAAGCTTTTAGCACCTGCATTCCATATGTCTTTCTCTATCAATTCTAAGCAACGTGTGAAACCAAAATAAATGCTCTGGGGAAGGCAGTAGAGATATACAAAGGAGATGGCAACCTTGAATGTAATAATTGAACCTTACATGTGCTGTCATTTTACACTTTCTAAAGACTCATACAGCAAAAAAGGGACCTCAATATAGTGTCCTTTGCATAGCACAATTTCTGTTATGTGGTTGGTACTGATAACTTTTTTGTTTTGGTTTTTTGAGACAGGATCTCATTAAGTAGTTCAGGCTGAACTTGAACTGATTATGTAGCCCAGGCTGGCCCCAAATTTGGGGTGATTCTCCTGCCTCTGTCTCCCAAGTGCTAGGATTAAAGACATGCACTCCTACCCTCACTCAGTACTAAAACTTTTGCTGAGCAAATTACCAAGTCCTTATTTACAATGCTGAAACCACCAGAATTAAGGTAAGAATATAACTGAGTTTAAAAATCTTCAAAAAATAATCTTCATCACTGGCTGTGAATTTAACTTAATTTTTTATTACTACTTTGAGAAACGCATTTGTATATAAGCTATAAGCAGTCACTAAATAGTTCTCTGTTGGGAGTGGGCTACAGAAAGGTGCTCTATCAAACGTTAAATGATAGATTCTGTGATGTGAAAGAGATTTTACCTGACCAACCTCACTGCTCTAAGAATGTTCATTCAGTACAGAAGAATAATATGGTGACTTAGCCATATATTTTTAAAAAAAGATAAAAATGTTACAGAACTTCAAAAAATATAGTAGGAAATTAACACTAGTTAATATATTGCATATTGTTATCTAAGAAGAAGTTATTCAGGCCAGGTGCAGTAGCACACATCTGTAATCCAAGCCCTTGGGAGGCTGAGGCAGGAAGATCATTGAGAGTTCAGGGCTGGCCTGGGCTACAAAGTGAGTTCAAGCGTAAGCCATACAGTGAAACCTTGCCTCAAAAAAAAGAAAGAAAGAAAAGAAAAGAAAAACATAGTAGTTGTTCAGGTTACAAGATTTAGGCATGAAAAAAATGATCAAACAGTGAGAGCTCAAACTCTTGTTTTTTTTGTTTTTTGTTTTTGGGTACTGGGAATCGAACTCACGACTGCGTGCTTGCAAGGCAGGCACTTATGCCACTGAGCTAAATCCCCAGCCCAACAAACTGTTATTTTTTATGAACCTACAGAGATTAGTAGTATACTTATTTATCTTGTATATATACACTATATATATATACACACACATATATGTATATCTATATACATATAATCATTTCCTTTCTTCTTTTCTCCTTTCCCCTATCCCAGTTGTTCCTTTCTTTTGAGCACTTTCTTTCTCTTTCATTTTCACAATATCTATTGTACATTTTGGATCTTATTACTCTTTTTTTATACTAGGGAGACAATATATTTACACACATGAGTTTGATATATTTCACTTATGAGTATGATCTCAAGTTGTATCTATTTACCTATAAAAGCCTCAAGATTATCCTTCTTTATAACTGAAAAATACTCCATTGTATAAAAATACCACATCTTTTTTATCCATTCCACAGTGGATAGGCATCTGGGGTTTTTTTCCAAGATTTAGCTATTACAAATTAGGTTGCTATAAACATGGGTGCACATGTATCACTATGATATGATGCTTTCAGTTCTGCTGCCTAAATACTCAGAAGGGAATAGCTGGATTGAATGGGCCCTCCAATCCTAGTTTTCTTAGGAATTTCCACATTCATTTCCACAGTGGTTGTACAGTTCTACACCCCCACTAACAGTGGAAAAACATTCCTTTTTCCCCACAGCCCTGCCAACATTTGATATAGGTTGATTTCTTGATGGCAGCCATTCTTTCTGGAGTGAGATGAAATCTCAATGTTGTTTTAATTTGCACTTCTTGAATGACCAGTGATGTTGAGCGTGTCTTCGTGTATTTATTTGCCATTTGTATTTCTTTATCTGAGAAGTGCGTAATCATTTCAGATGCCCACTTTGGATTGGGTCTTTGAATTTAAGAAGCCCGATGTTTTTCAATTCTTTATATGTTCTAGATATAAGTCCTTGTCTGAGGGACGGCTAGCTAAAATTCTTTCACATTCTGTGGGTTTTCTCTTCATTCTGTTGGTGATTTCTTTTGAAGTATAAAACTTTTTAATAAGAAGACATCCTAGTTGTCGATTCTTTGAAGTACTTCCCAATGCAGTTTACACTTGATTCATGAACTCTTTGCCTACCCCTATGTTTCCACGACTTCTACCTATCTTGTCTTCTAGTAGATTTAGTGTTTCTGTGTTAATATTTAGATCTTTGATCCATTTTGACTTCAGTTTAGTGCATGTAGACATTAGTTTTAGTCTTTGGCATGTGGAAAACCAATTTTTCCAATGCTATTTCTTAAAGGAGTATCTTTCTTCCAGTGAACATTTGGCACCTTTTTCAAAGATAAGGTGGCTGAGTGTCTTTGTGGTTGTGTCTGCATCTTTCAATCTGTTCCATTGATCCTCAGGTCTGTTTTTTGTTGTTGTTGTTTTGTTTTGTTTTGTTTTGTTTTTTTTCCAGTACCACTCTGATTTTATCACAGTAGTTTTATAATGTAATTTCAAGTCAGGGATTATAATACCTTCTGCCTTGCCTTTGTTGGCCAAAATTGCCTTTGCTATTCTAGATCTCTTCTGTTTCCAAATGAATTCTCTAGATCTGTGAGGTATTTTAATGATAGTTTGATTGGGATTGCATTAAATCTAAATAACAGTTTTAGGAGTATGGTCATTTTGACTATGTTGGTTTTTCCTATCCAAGAGCAAGGGATATCTTTCCATTTTCTGATATTGCCTTCAGTCTCCTTTTTGGCATACTGTAGTATTCAATGTATAGATCTTTTATGTCCTTTGTTAGATTGTTTCCTAAGTATTTCATTTTTTTGGATGCTACTGTGAAAGGTGTTATTTCCATAATTTCGCGGTGAGTTTGTTGTTTGTATACAGGAATGCTATTGATTTTGAGTGTTAACTGTGTATCCAACTACACTGATGAATTTGCTTATTAATTCTAGTAGTCTTTTGATGTAGTTTTGGGGGTCTTCTATGTGGAAGATCATGTCATCTACGAATAATGATAGTTTAACTTCTTCCTTTCTTATCCTTATTTCTTTTATTTCTCTCTCTTGTCTAATTGCTCTGGCTAATGTTTCCAAAACTATATTGAATAGTAGTAGTGCTAATGGACATCCTTGTTTTATTCCTGATTTTAGAGTGAAAGCTTTCAGTTTTTGTCCATTTAGTATGAAGTTGACGGTTAGTATGTCATAGATTACTTATCAGATTGAGATAGAGACCATCTATTCTGGTTTTCTGTTTTTATCATGAATGAGTGTTGGACTTTATCAAAAGCTTTTTTTGCATGTATTGAGATAATCATATGATTTTTTTCTTTAGCTCTGTTGATGTAGTGTGTTGCATTTATTGATTTGCATATGTTGAACCATCCCTGCATTCCTGTGATGAATCCCACTTGGTCATGGTGTATAATCTTGATGGTTTACTGCATTCTGTTTGCTAGTATTTTATTGAGAATTTTTGTATCAATGTTCATTAGGGAGATTGGCTTATGGTTCTCCTTTTTGGTTGGGTCTTTCTCTGGTTTTGGTATAGGGTAATACTTGCCTCCAGGAATGAGTTAGGGAGAACTGCTTCCCTTTCAATTTTATTAAAGAGTTTGAGGAGTATTGGCATTAAATCTTCTCTAAATTTCTTGTAGAATTCAGCCGTGAATCCATCAGGACCTGGGCTTTTCTTTGTTGGTAAGTTTTTAATTATGTTTTCAATTTCAGTAACCGATATTGGGTTATTCAAAATTTTCATATTTTCTTGATTTGGCTTTGATAATTCATACTTTTCTAGGAATCTATTCATTTCCTTTGTGTTTTCCAGCCTATGGAAGTAAAGATTTTCAAAGTTGGTGTTGATGATCTTCTGAATTTCCAAAGGATCTGTGGTAATTTCAACCTTCTCATTTCTCATTGCATGAATTTGTGTTTTTTCTTTGCTTTTCCTGATAAGGTTGGCAAGGGGTTTGTCAATTTTGTTTATTCTTTCAAAGAATGAACTCTTTGATTCATTAACTCTTCATATTATTTTCTTAGGCTCAACTGCATTAATTTCTGCTCTGATCTTTACAATTTCCTCCCTTCTGTGAGCTTTAGTCTTGACTTGTTCTTCTTTTTCTAGAAGCTTAAGGTACTGCATTAGTCTGTTTATTTGTGTTCATTCTGTTTTCCTGATGTGAGCATTCACTGCTATATATTTCCCCCTTAGGACCACTTCCATTGTGTCTCACAGTTCTGGTATATTTTATCTGCATTTTCACTGAATTGTAGATACTGTTTAATTTCCTCTTTAATTTCATCTGTGACCCATTGATTGTTCAAGAGGGTGTTATTTAATTTACATGTGTTTATGTAGGTTTTGCAGTTTCTTTTGCTATTAATTTCCAATTTCAGTGCACTGTGGTCAGATAATACAGGTAGGATAATTCCCTTTGCATTTACTTAAGCATGTTATATGGGCTAATATATGGTCTATTTTAGAGAATGTCCCATGTGCAGCTGAGAATGTATATTCTGATGTGGTTGGGTATAAACATCCAGTAAGTCCATTTGTTCACAGATTTGATTCAGTTCTGTTATTTCTTTGCTGACTTTTTGTCTAGTTGATCTATCTCTTTGTGACAGTAGGATACTAAGGTACCCCATTACAATTGTGGTATTGCATATTTGATTTTTCATGTCTATTAGTATTCATCTTACATAGTTGGGTACTCCCATATTTGGCACATGTATATTTATGATTGTTATCTCATCCTCTTGAATTTCTGCCCTAACAAGTATGTAGTGACTGCTTTATCTCTTTTGATGATTTTTGGTTTGACGTTCACATTGACTGCAAACAAAATAGCTACCTTTGCTTTTTTCTGGGTTCCTGTTACATGGAATATTGTTTTCCATCCTTTGACTTTCAGTCTATTAGTTTCTTTTCGAGTTATAAGTGTTTCTTGCATACAGCATATTGTTGGATCCTGTTTCTTGACCCATTCTGCCAATCTATTTCTTTTAATTGGTGAATTGAGGCCATTTACTCTGATGGTTATAACTGATATATATTGGCTTAACTTTGTCATGTTATTTTTCTGTTGTCGATTCTCTGCTTTCCCCTCTTGTTTAATTGCTTGCCCTTCCTAGTGGTTTCCTTCTGTTGTTGATCTAGAAATTGTGGTCATTTTTATCCCTATTTAGTATGCATTTTAGTACTCTTTCTGGGGATGGTTTGGTGGACATGAATTTCTTCAGTTGTTCTTTGTCATGAAAGTATCTTAGTTCTCCATTAATATTGAAAGAAAGTTTTGCAGGGTATATCAATCTGGGTTGAAAGTTGCTTTCTTAGGGACTGGGTATATAGCTCAGCAGTAAATCATCTGCCTGGCAAGCACAAAATTGTGAATTCAATCCCTGGTACCAAAAAAAAAAAGATTGTTTTCTTTTTTTTCTTTAAGGGCTTGACACATTTCACTCCAACCTCATCTTGACTTGAGAGTTTGTGTTGAGAAGTCAGCGGTGATTCTAATGGGCTTTTCTTTTATTTATTTATTTATTTATTTATTTATTTATTTTTATTATTTTGAAGGTAGTAAAATACAACAGAACAAGACAGAACAAAGCCAACTGAGACAATGCAGTGAAATTGGTACAGACCATCACAGCAGGTTACCGGGATAACATTAATAGGTACCATAGTATATCTCATTGTCTCCACAATAGTTGTCCTTTCAATCAGGTAGAGCAAAATCAAACCAAATACAGAAATTATAGAGCTTATCAAAACAGAATACTGAATAGAGCAATACAATTAATCAGAACAAAGCAAAACAGTGATAAAAATCTTTGCTTTCAAAGAGAAGGTAATCCCCCATATTTGCTATATTGCATATATGGTCAAGCTCCCAAAAGATGCTCAGACCTCTTGCTCACATTTGCTAATGGGGTAGGGGTGGGGGATGGGATGTTTGATTCTCAGCCCCCAGGCTGGTAGGTTCATGGCTGCTTACCAGGGAGGTGAGCGGGTTGCCTTATTTCCTAGTGCCTTAAGTTCCAACATGACAGGATCTTGGGAGACACTGGCTGGTTCTCCCCCTGGGGCGCCCACTGCTCGCTTGAGCCATGGCTGCTTACCAGGGAGGTGAGCAGGTTGCTTTCTTTCCCAGCGCCCTAATTTCCAACATGGCCTAATGGGCTTTTCTTGATAGGTGAGCTGTTTCTTTTCTCTAACAGCTTTTAGTATTCTATTTTTATGCTGAATTTCTAGGATCTTGATTATTATATGTCTAAGTACAGATTTATTTTGGTCATGGTTGTTTGGAGTTCTGTATGTCTCACTTATCTGTATATCAGAGTCTTTCCCCTTGCTTGGGAAATTTTCTGCTATTACTTCTGCAAATAGTTTTTTAAATGTGGTTTTTGTTGACTCCTGCATTATCATTGACATCTATTAGTCTTATATTGTTTTCTTTGCATCGTCTTGGAGCTGTTGAATTGTTATTTCATGGTCATTTGCTATTTTTAAGAGTTCTTTCCTTTTGAAATCACTAGCTGCCATCCTGTCTTCAAGGTCTGAAAATGTATCTTCAGTTTCATTCAAGTGTTTTTGCCAGCTTTCAGTGGAATTTTTAATTTCTTGGATATTGCTTTAAATTTGTTTCATGCATTGTATTTCTTTCCTATATTGTTCATTCAAGGTTTCCATCATTTTCCCATGCTCTTGTACTGTTTTTTAATCTATGTCTTCTCGAGCCATGCTAAGCAACTCCTTTATTAAAGTTGTCATTTCTTTTTTTACCTGAGAAATTATTTCTAGTCTGATTTTCTCTATAGCCTCATGGATTTGTTTATTTCACTTGCTATCTTTTCAGATTTTTCAGGTGTATGACTTCAGGTGTATGAAGTCTCCTATACTTGATCTGGATGGGCTGGACATTTGAGATTGCATTTTGCCTTTTTGTTTTGTCATTTTCATCTCTTGGGTTAATATTTTTGGTCTTTTCATTCTCACTAGTCTTGACTGTCCATCATGTGTGTCTTAGGGTCCCACTATGTGGCTGACATTCACCAAGTTTCTGGTTCCTACAGTGTAGGGGAGGGGCCAGTCACCTAAATTTCTCCTGCAGGCCAATTATGTGAGTCTGATATTCTTTCTAGGCTGACTAGCCTAGGAGAATTGATGTGAACCAACCCTCAGCTCATATTATTACTGCGGCTTTAGGCTGTTTCAGGTTGCCAGACTCACCTGTCTATAGTGTGTGCCCCAGCTGGGATCCTACTATGTCACTGGGGGTCTCACAGGCCCAGTCAGTTTTCTCCAGGTAAGGGGAGGCCTTGCCGGTACTCTCACCAGCCCACCTGGAATTCTCTGTATGTAAGAAGGACTCATTCATGCTCTTGCTGGTTTGCCAAGGTCCTCCCAGTCAGGCGAGTGTTTTCTGGTGCTCCTGTTGACCCACTGAGATCCTCTACTTGCTGGGGGACTCACTGTGTTCTTGCGAGCCTGTTAAGGTATCACAGGTAGTGGAAAGGGTTGCTGACACTCCTGTGGGCTGCTGAGGCCTTCTGGTGTGGGGGATGGGCAGCTGAAGCTCTCCTTGGCTGCTGAAGTTGTCTGCATGCCAGGGTTGGGGTGGCCAATGATCCTGAGGACTGGTGAGGTCTGTCAGGTACAGAGGATCAACTTAGCCACATCTTAGTCTCAAAAAAGAAACAAGAAAGGACTGGGCTATAGCTCAATACAAAGGCTATGGACTGACTTCTCAGTAACCCCTCCTCCAAAAAATTCTCCTAAAGTCTGATGTCCATAAGAACCCAGTTCTGCTAGGATGTGAGAATGAACATGTTACTGTCACTTTTGTCATCCTTAAAATGGAAATGGTACTATTTTTTTCCTTACCTCCCTCTTTCCATCCATTAGAAAATTCCTTCAGTATTATTTCCAAAAGCTATCCTGAATTTACTACTGTCACTACTATTTATTTCTACTGGTGCCATCTGTGGAATCAGAACATGTGAAAAGTGAAATATAAAATAATAAATATGGATACTTGAGAATTGCTAAAAGGGTAAATCTTTATTCTTACCACACACATACAAAGATAACTAAGTCAGGTAATAGACATGTTAATTAGCTCTACTTTGATAATTATTTAATATATATCAAAAATCACACACTGCTAGGTGTGGTAGTGCATGCCTATAACCCAGCACTTGGGAGGCTGAGGCAGGAGGACTGCCATGAGTTTGATGCCAGCCTAGGCTCCACAGCAGTCCCAAAAAGTCACACACTATACAAGTAAGCAACTTTGATTTATCAATTGTATTTTAATAAATAAAGATGTTGCAGTCCTTTTTTTTCTTTTTAATAATTTTATTTAAAGAGAAAAAAAAACAGAATAAAGGGTAGCAACAATACAGTATTCCAAGGAAAAAAGGAAAAGAACAACAACAAAAAAACCTAAAAAAATTATTGCTTCACAAATTACATACTGACTTCTTGGAAATAGTTGTTCAATTTACAAAGTTAAAACATGTAAAGTAGACATTCAAACAGTGAGACTGTCAACAGTTCTGCTCCACAATCTGACAAAAACAGCGATATGGTCATCCATCTTACCCATGCAACTATACATGCAATTATATCAAAAGGGTAAAATTAAACACAATAAAACAGAACAAAGCAGATCACAAGAAAGCAATGTAAAAGACATAAATTTCAAAACTAGACAATCGGAGATATTCACTCTCTATCATATTGACTCTTGTTTTGGTCCAAATAGTTGTCCATATTGTCACATATAGGGAATTCACATGAAACAACCTTGTATGGAATTGATCTGAGCAGGATGAGGAGGGCATTTCAAGTCTTCAAGACCAGACTTTAGGGAAGCTAAGAATGGCTGTCATAGTGTCTCTCATTCTTCTCAAAACAGCTGTCCATACCTTAATGTGTATTGAACTTAAACAAGGCAAAGCAAGCTAAGATCACTTTGAACGAAAACTGATAGTTTTGCTGGACTTCACATCATGACATTATGGAATCAACACAGGGTATTGTAATGTCTCTTTTTCTTAAAAGTAGTTGTTCATTTCAACATGTGTTATATAGTTGGTTCTCGTAAACTGTTTATAAGCTCTACACATGCATGAGTCTCTACACGTATATCTATCATTTCTATATTAGCAGCAAAAACAAAACAAAGCAAGATGAAACAAAACAATTCCTAGAAAAGCATGAGGCAGAAAAGTCACATAAAACCACAATACAAGGTGATCTACAATGGTTACCATGGTGTCTCAGCAGTATATAACAACATTAATAAAAACAAAACATTACAGACATTATAAGACTTCAAAAGCATGTAATAATCAAACCAGAGTGGGTATCTTAGTGAATCTTGTCATCTTCAGTGTAGTTGCCTATACTCTTAGACTTGATGCTATCCATCACAACAGATTTAAATAAAATCACTCAATACAAAGTAGCAATCTAACAAACCAGATTCAAATAAGATCAGTCATAATAAGACAGTGTAAGTTATAAAGGGCTTCAGATTAAGT
>PVJX010030275.1:0-22175 GCA_004027295.1 Dolichotis patagonum
TCCAGATGTCTTTTTCTCTTCTCATGTTTGGGAAGTTTTCAGCTATTACTTCTGTAAATATCCTCTTGATATCATTTGGGCTGTCCCCTTCTTTTTCATTTATCCCTATTAATCTTATGTTATTTTTCTTTGCATCATCTTGCAGGTGTTGAATTGTTATTTCCTGATTCTTTGTTATTTTTAAAAGATCTTGTCTTTCGTGCTTACTGGCTGCAATCTTATCTTCGAGGTCTGAAATTCTGTCTTCACTTTCATTGAGGCGGTTTTTACAGCTTTCAATAGAATTTTTCATTTCCTGTATATCTCTTTGAATCTGCTTTATGCATTCTGTTTGTTTCTTATATTGTTCTTTGAGGGATTTTATCTGTTTGCTTGTTCCTCTAATTTTTTAGCCGTGTTTTCACTAGATGCGTTCACTATTTCTTTTACTGTTTTTATCAATTCTTCTTTTACCTGGGCAAGTATTTCTTGTTTGAATTTCTCCATAGCTTTCCCTATTTGCATATTTATTTCATTTGATATCATTTCAGACATTTCAGGTGTATGGCTTTTTTTTTCTTCTATGTACACAGCTTCTAACCTTTCTTGGGGAGGGCTAGGGCTTTGAGCCTGACTTTTGGTCTTTCCTTTTGTCATTTTTCTGTATTTCCTTACTTTGAGCGGTGTTCCAAAGCTTTCTCTGCTTATGTGGCAAATTACCTGTTACACCCTCAGTTCCAGGAGGGGCAGTGGCTCCCCCACAGGCTCCTGGCTTCTTCACAGGGTCCTAACTCCCCTCTGTGGGCTCCTGGCTCCCTAAGTTGTAAGGCGAATGCTGTGTATGGCCACCTCGGAGCCTGTGGAATCTCAGGCAGGCCAGGCCTCTGTGCCTTGTCCCAGGCAGGTCTCCAGGAGGTTCCCTGCGAGTGAAGGGCTTACAGGTCCCAAAGAGTCAGGCCAGAATGTTGGTTTCTGAAAAGTTCCTGGTCCCAAACAGACCTGGCCAAGATGCCAGGCTCCACAATATTCCCAATCCAAACAGCCCGGGCCACTCTGCGGGTCGGAGACTTTCGGGTCCCAAAGAGACAGGCCGAGATGCTGCTTTCTGGGAGACTTCCTGGGGGTGAAGGGCGGGGCTATGGGCCCAAACAGACCCAGCCCAGATGCTGATCTCCAGGCAGTTCCTTGTGGATGAAGGGCGGGCCTACCAGCCCTAAAGAGTCGCGCCGAAATGCAGGTCTGTGCAGACTTTCGATCCAAACAGCCCAGGCCACTCTCTGGGTCTGAGACTTTCAGGTCCCAAAGAGACAGCCGGAGATGCTGCTTTCTGGGAGACTTCCTGGGGGTGAAGGGTGGGGCTATGGGCCCAAACAGACCTGGCCCAGGTGCGGATCTCCAGGCAGTTCCTTGTGGATGAGGGGCGGGCCTACCAGCCCCAAAGAGTCGCGCCGAGATGCAGGTCAGCGCAGACTTTCGATCCAAATAGCCCAGGCCACAAACCTCACTCACTGCAGGAATGACCACGGAGTAAATCCGAGCTGCAGGGACAGTGGATCCTGGTGCGCACTTCCCAGCAGGAAAACAGGCACAGATGTCCCACTCCCAGTTCCACCAGCAGCCTTTTTCCTTTTCACAACAAAGGCAGGAACCTTTATAGGCAGCTTATGCATGAACAGGAAAGGAGGAAAATTCCTGGTTAAAAAGGTGACCCTGCCAGGCTTTAGCTCAGCGGGCATAAGGGTCTGCCTGGCAAGGGCAAGGTTTTGAGTTCAGTCCCTGCTGCCAAAAAAACGATGTCCAGTTGTCTTAATGTAAAGTACTGTGTTGCCTATGTTGTCCTGTTCTGATCTGCTCTGTACTGCCCCCTTTTGTTTTATTCTCTTTCAAATTAAAAAAAAAAAAAAACTGCAATTTTTTTTGTATTTACTGGACTTTTCAGTTGCTTCAAAAGTAGTTATGGTCCTATGTCATAATGACCATGGAGCAAATGAAATTGAACAAGAGGACTTAACTTGGCCAAATTTTGAAAATTAACAAATGGTAAATAAAATAATTAAAAATATCTAATCAGACTGTAAGGTGACACATTTGTCCTTGAAAGCACAAGAATCCTGACACAAGCACAAGCAACACTGAAGGCTTTCCAGCATGTCACCTGGAGAAGCAGGTCCTCTGGAAGAAGTCAGCAGGTTGGGAGGACACTGCTTGTGTCAATTCTATTAAGTTCCTGCATGGCATGATTGGGCAATTTGTAGCCCAGAGAGTTCCGGGTGGGCAAATGTAAGGCTGGGATGTATGTGCTTATTTTTCTTGATTGCTAATTTACAAAAAGGCAACAGCCATCTAAGGACAGGGTGACCTGGCAAGAGATACAGTCATGTAGAATGGAGAAGTCTGGAAGATACCGCAAGAATGCCAGCTCTCTAGCCCAAGGCTCATAAATCTGTGTGGTGACTTTGCTGGCATGGAGATCAGAGGTCTCTGGCCAAGGATGCTGACTCCAGGTCCTGTGCAAACATCTCTAAGCTTTATTTAAAGCCAGACTGTGGGATCTAATCACCAGGTCTTGGCATGGCCCTAGGCCGCGTCTGAAGACCCCACAGGGAATCACAGCAGCAGGAAGGCAGCATAACCCTCCCTAGTGACGGAAGTCTAATAGCAGGTTATGCTTCTTGTCATTCAGTGTGAGGGAATATTCTATTCTGAAAGTCCTCCATGCCCAAATAAGAAGTAAATCCCAGCAGGCCAACACTGGGAGGTAACAGTGAGATAGCCTCTTTGTAAGAAGATTAGGAAATGTCACTTTTGTTGGAGGATTATTCTCCCCAGGCAGGAAAGAAGGACTGTGGCCTTCTAGCAGGCTGAAGGTATAAAATAGAAGCACCTCTCATCCCTGCTTCTGTGTCTTAATGTCATGTCCTCTTATATTTCTTGAGTGTGTATCTAGGTCTGGAATTTCTACATATAAGAGCTAAAAGTTGATTAACTTTAATAGATATTTAGATATTAAAGAATAGTTTTCTATAGTAGTTAACCAATGCGTATGCCTTTAGCAATGTAAGAGGGCTAGAATTGTTTCACATTTTTCAACACCTAGTACTGTACTTTAAAAAAATTTTATTAGTATATATTTGCAGTACAGTGTTTACAATCTTTGTGTGAAGTTGATACATGGACAAAACACATCTTAATTCCTTTCTTCATTCTCTTCCCTTCCCTTCCCTTGCTTCCCTTTCTCTTGATTCCCTCCTTTTTTGAGGTTTATCTCCCTCCTTCCTATTATCTATATTTTATTTTGCTCAGTACTTGTAATTTGGGTTTCTCATATAAGATAAACCATGTGATATTTAAGCTTGTATGTCAGATATTTGTTTTGTTTTCTCAACTGAATCTTAATTTTAATCAAACTTATGAAACATTTATTGAAATTGACATATCTGGAGACACATTTTTTAACTTAATATTATGGTCACAAGATGCATCCATTTTCCTACAAATGATTGAAGTTATTCTTTATTTGTGGATGGTAGTACTGTATTGTGTGTAACTATCACATTTTTAATCCATTCATCTTTAATGCAGTCATCTCGGTCATATAGGTTAATGGTCTTATAGGCTGCTTCCAAGATTTAGCTATTGTGAATTCTGTTGCTATCAACATGGATATGCAGTATAACTGCAATATGATGTCTTTAACTTTTTCAGCAAGATACCTACAAGGAGAATAGTTGGGTTAAATGGAATTTCCATTTTAAGCTTTTGAGGATTCTTCATACCAATTTCCCTAATGGTTGTACTAATTTATATTCCCACCTACAATAGAGAAAAGTTCCTTTTTCCCCTGCAGCCTCTCCATCATTTGTCATTATTTGATTTCCTAGATAGCCATTCTTTCTTGGGTAAGATGGAATCTCAGTGTTGTTTAATTTTTATTTCTCTTATGGTCAGCAATGTTAAGTATTTTTCCTATATTTATGGGCCATTTGTACTTCTTTTTCTTGAAGAGTGTTTTTAAATTTTAGCTACTCCACAAAATATTCTTCAAAGACAAAGAAGATGTCATGCTTTTATTTCATAAATCCTTTTTATGTGCCTTTGATTATCTTTTATCTTGCCTGCTGGCAATCAAACTTTTAAATTCATATATAATTCATGCATCTTTGTAGCCACTTATAACATAAAATAAAATAAGTACTATTTTGTAAGTGAAATGATTGATAAATTAAGAAGTTAATCATCAAATAAATGGATGCATACTTAGAAAAGAAAAAAAATTGTGCCAATATTGAGTTAAACCCAAGGACCATCAGAATTTTCTACTACAAAAAATATTTGTGTCTGACAAAAATTCAATCAAATAAGTTTTTGAACAAGATCATTGACCAACACATCAGAAATGTACAAGAAAGTTACTACTTTCATGCTAATATATATACCAGCAGCTATGGCAAATGCTTTGCTCAAGTTATCTTATTTGATCCACTTAATAACACTGTAAGTTTTGAGATCTTTCAGTTTACACAGTATGCTTACAGCTTCTGGGATCTACCAAATGTTGCTCAAGTATCATGAAATGAAATGAAGCTGAGATTGTAACCTGAGTTTGCAATACAGGCAACTTTAACTTTTTCAAAATGTAAATATGATCAATCAATGTGGGGGAGAGAGAGAGAGAAGGAAAAGAATCCTTACTATTATATTGATAATGGTAATGTAATCACTATTCATCAAGTGGACATGTGATTAGGCACTTTGAATAGCTATATATTAAATCAACTTCATAAAGGTTTGGATCATTTCAGGGCAGTTGTAGCTATTAGCATTAAATTACTTTGGATTGTAAGTGGAGAAGTTATAATTTCAATTCTTTTAAAATGCTATCCTGACAGTTACATCATTAAACTGTGCAGCTATTTCTGTTGTTTATTGCGATGTAATAAGTCATCCCAAAATTTAGCACACTGCAATAATACTAACTCTTTTTACACATGATTCAGTAATCTGAATTGGGCTTAGCTGACTGACTTGTCTTTACTCTGTATGATGCTAACACTTAAGTGTTTGCAGTCATTTGGCAGCTAGCTCTACTTGGTCTAGAACATGAACTGAGATATCCTCATTCACATGTCTGGCAACTCAGCTGGGACAGTTAGAGCGGTGAAGACTGGCTGAGTTGCTTTCATTCCTGCTGTACTTTGATCATTCGGGGCTTTCTTACTGCTTAAGAGTGCGATCTTTTACACTTAAGAAGTTTGTACCAGATTTTCTAGCCAGACATTTTACTTCTACTGTATTCTCAAAGGAATGCTTACATCTCCCAGGGCAAACACACTTCAAAGAGTTGAGAAATACTATTTAGATACTGTTGTTTAGTGCAAGGATTACATCTTTTGGAGCCCATATTAGTCAGTTTACCTACTTCTAGGCAGAGTACCAAGCATACACAATTTAAAGCAGAAGAAATTTACTTTCCTGATGTTTTAGGAGATTCAGTCCATGCTAGGTTTTCTGTAAGGTGGACACCTCATGGCAGAATGGTGTGCTGGACCAATGCTGCTTAGTTCATGGAAGTCAGGAAACAAGCAAGGGAGGAGTGCTAGAGAGAAAAGGGAAAATGGCCATATATAACAGCCCAGGCATGCATGTTAGCTACTTTTCTCATTGCTGAGTCAAAATACTTAACATTCAGATTTAAAGAAGGAAATGTTTATTTAGCTCACAATTTGTGGACGTTTCAGTCCAAAATTGGCTGGCTCCAAGGCAGGGTGGCACATATTAGAGGGGCACCACAGAGGAGAAATAGTTCATGACACAGAAAGTAACAAATCAAAAATGGATGACCTCAGCTCTTCCTATCTTATCCACATTTATATTGTATCCTTATATCTTATCCAGGCTACTGAAGGCAGGTAGCACTCACACTTTTAATCTTAGCACCCTGATCCTAGCATTGCACCATGAGTAAATCCCAGTGCCACATTCTCTAGACCCAGTCAACTCTGAAAAAGCCCCACCTATGGCTATATCAGTCTATGCAGAGACATCTAGACACAAGCCATAACATTCTGCCTAAAGATTCATGCACAACCATTTATGCTAGTTATTTAGTCTCTCTCTAAGTGTTGCCAAAGTCCTAACAGTTTCACCATTGTGGAAAAGTCCAAGTTCAAAGTCTACTCTGAGATTTAAGGCAAACTTTTAGCTAAAAGCCTCTATGCAAATGAAAAGAAAGTTAAACACTTCCAACAGTCAATGACACAAGATAGATATTTCTATTCTCAAAATTACAAACGGGGGCTATCAAGGAATGGGAATAAAGCAAGACCAAAATCCAATAGAGAAAACATTAAATCCCACAGTTCCACTTCCAGGATCACCTGCACTCTATGGTAAGTTGTGAACTTCAAAGGACTTGGGTGGCTCCATTCCTATGGACTGCATATGGTTGTATCTCCTATGGCTTCTCTCTGGGGCCAGCTCTGCTCCATCCTTGAAGTTTTCCTCAAATGATTCATGTTTCTGGCTTCTCCAAAGTTTGAGGTCTCCTCTCCGCCTTTAGGTTCACACTCATAGCTTCAACAACTACCCTGACTGAGTCACACTCACTGGTCTCTCAGGCCTTTTCCTGAAGTCTTGGTGGAATTCTTCCTGACTTCACAACGCTTGCATTCTGCATGCACCTAAACCCAGCATTATATGTGTGATGCCAAGGTCTGTCACCAACTGGACCAGTAGCCAGGCTTCCTTCTCTTTTGGCTGTAGGGATCAAATGCCTATGACTCAAATCCTGAGGAACAACATCCCTAGAGTTTCATCATTCTGGAACATGGTGCTCAGGTGCTTTGCATCTCTGAGACTTCAGAGGCTGGAGTCTTGTTGGTTCTTGTGATGTCCTCAGATCACCTTTTCTGTTCTCTTCTGAAACACTTGGCTTGTTCTTGTTCATCTTTTCAACCACAAATTCCTTCTCTGTTTCATCTTTGAAGACCATGAATTTACTGGAACTTCATTTCTTCTTAAACTCAAAATGTTTTAAATTATTCTGCTGGGATTTTTGCTCTTGATTCACAACATAAATCTGGCTAAATGCCCCCTCTAGTAGCAATGCTATGGCCTCAACATGAGACTGCCTTGAAATTTCTTCTGAAAGATTAGTTAGTCTGCTGCCCTTAATCTCACTCTCAGGCAAAGGCTTTGGACAGAAGCGCAATGCAGACAAACTTTCTGCCCAGGTATTAAATGCATTGTCCAGCAGTCAATGAAGTCCCTCCAAGTAGAAACCTCCAAAGCCTGAGCTTTACCAGCATCATTTTTGTCAGTATTGTGATCTTCTTAGCATGATCAGAATCTCCTAGTGAGTACAGTTTAAGATGTTTTGGATCTACTTTTTCAGCCAATATCTCTGAAGCTTTCCAAACTTTATTCACAAGCCAGTTCCAAAGGCTCCTAAACCACATAGTCAGGTATAGTCACAGCAACAGCTCCACTTTTCTGGTACCAAATTCTGTCTTACGTTTCTCATTGCTGAAACAAAATACAACACCCAAAGTTAAAGGAGTAAGGGTTTCCTTAGCTCACAGTTTGTAGAGGTTTCAGTCCATAACTGACTGGCTCCAAAGCAGGGTGGCAAATGGCAAAGGCACATCACAGAGCAGAAACAGTTCACCACAGCAGGTATAAGGTAACAAAGTAAAAATAAGGGACAACCATACCTCTTTCTACTTTATATCCATGCTAATATTTTATGCAGTCTACTGAGGGCAGGTAGCACTCACACCCTTAATCCTAATCTTTGATCCTAGCATTTCATCATGTATTATCCCAGTGTTACACTATTTAGACCCAGCCAACTCTAAAAAAATTACATCTATGACCACATGAGAATTTAGGGGGACATTTAGGTACAATCCATAGCAGTCTGCATCCATGTCCTACTCAGACACATCCAAGAGTGGGCTCTAATAATGTTTTAGCCATTTCTTAATCCAATGAAATTAACATATCATGAATAATGGTCACATATCCTAACTGGTAATAGGTCTTCTAGCAGAGAAACGGTTGCATCTTCAGCTGCTAGCCCAGCCATAAAAATGGGTCTGTACAGAACATAATGACTATGTCTCCACCTGTCCTATAATGATTCCATCTCCATATGCACCATATGCAAGGAAATGATTACATCTTTTTCTGCAATGTAATTATAACAGGCTTATCAGCAGTGCAATGATCCCAATTTCTACCTGAAATGCAATTGATACCATCATAGTAGGCATTTTAATGAGCATATCTCTACCATAAATGTAATTAACACATTGTCTTTTGCACACTAAAGATTGCCTTTCTCTGGGAAATGCAATAACAGTTCTATCTGTAGTGCAATGATCCCATCTATTTGTGCAAGCTAATTATCGCTTTCCCACTTGCTGAGCCATAATGATAGGTATTCCTATAGGGCAGTGATTGCATCTCTGCCCTAAAGGTAATGATCACATATGCAAAGCAAGATAACAAAATTGTCCTCAGGGCAATGATCAGATTCCTTTGCATAGGGTGATGATAACGTATCCACTTTAACCAAAGATAATAAGCCTCTTGTCATTTCTATGATGCCAATATCCCTGGCACTAAGAATACAGGCAGACAATGATGCAGCACGTAGTGTTCACATTGACCTGACATGGAAGGGTGGATGTTGTAGGAAGACAAAATGGTAGCATGGTGACAAGAGTATCATGGTGACAAAAACATTAGTACTAAAGATAAAGTGACATGAGTGTAAATAGATATCACTTTTCAGCCTGTGTAGATTTAGGTCATAGACTTAGTTTTTCAAAACCAGGTTGTAAACATGAGGATGGTACTAGCTTATTTTTTTTTCTGTTCTGTTCTGTCCTGTCCTGTCCTTCCCTTCCCTGTTTTGTCCTTCCCTCCCTTCCCTTCCCTTCCCTTCCATTCCCTTCCCTTTCCTTCCATCCATCTCTGTCTCTGTCTCTGTCTGTCTTTGTCTCTGTCTCTGTCTCTGTCTCTGTCTCTGTCTGTCTCTCTGTGTCTCCCTGTCTGTCTTTGTCTCTGTCTCTCTCTCTCTCTTTCTCTCTCTGTCTGTCTCTCCCATGATCATAATACTTTTCAGTATAAACCCTGACCCTTAAGCAAGTTTCATGAAATTTTTCTCCCTGAAATTCATTTCTGGACCATATCCTTGTCCTTAATCCTCCAGGATCTAACTCCACATAGCATCTTTGAACCTCCACCAGTGTTGACTTTTAAGTCTAATTCTTAATATCTCTTTTCTGCTCTTCCTCCACTCTTTATCCTGTATTCTTCTGGTTTTTTTTCCTCATGTCTGCTTGCAATTGTGCCCATCCATTCTCCCTGTATCTCAGAATGTTTTTTTTTCTTCACTTCATTGTTTCCTGCCAGAAATATATTTTCTTAGTTTCTAAAATTTTTCCATCTGTTTTCTTGCTTACTGCCCACCATCTATCTGCATTCAAGACAGAAACCTGGATATGAACTCACTTGTCACTACAATGTCTTTTTATTTCCAACGAGGGCCCATGAGCTGTTGATTCCATCTTCTAAGACCATTCAGTCATGTTGGCGTGCAATCCACATCCCTAATGCCTTTGTCCAGACCTTCAACATCATTCTCACAAACAGATATATAACTCTCTTTGGGTTGTGTAGATTGTCTAAGGAAAAACAAAGACATTAATGAATTTGAAAATACAAAAATCTAAAATACTATTAAACTACAAGAATGCAAAACAGTAAAAATTTTTAAATAGACAAAGGGTATATGTTAGGTGTTTTCAAAGTAAAGCATTAGCATTCTTAGTAAGCCAGGAGAAATGTTAACCATAAAATTATGAATATAATATAAAACTCAGAAGATATACTAATACGCAATTCATTATAAAAGAAACTTCAATTACTGATAAATATAATTTAATACCTATAATAATTAAAATAATTTCATATTTAAACATAATTTTTGCTCATAATGTTTTCAAAGATGAAAAATCATAAATTTTAGGGAAAAATGACAACTGCCTGATGAATACCTTAGAAGTAGCTTTATGAATCTTGCAAAATATAAACAGATACACAGATCTCTGACAAGCAGGTTTATATAATTATAATCATAAACACAGAATATACTATATGTGACTTGACATGTTATATGGAAAAGCTTTAAAATCTTAAAAATATAAACTATTAAAAATTATCAACTGGAGGGCCAGGAAGAACATTTCAATTAACTACCATATTCAAACATACAGAAAGTAAGTGGACTCTTAAATGTATGGAAAACAGATCTCTCTAAAGTGGATAAACATAAACCTTATACTTTTTGTAATATTTATTGTACTGTGTTTGGCTTTGCTTTTTGAGCATGCTGCCATATTGTTTTCAGCTCAAGGAAAAAAATACATTTTTAAATAAAATTTAGAAGTATAAAATTATGTTATTCATGGCTGCTTTTGAGCAGGAGACTTAAGGATGAGAAGAGGGGAAAATAAATCTGAAAAGTGTGCACAAAATTTCAGATCACATAAAAATGAAAGGGGAGAAAGCCCCTTAATAAACTAATAAAAGCAAGTTTTTAAAAAAATCGATTCCTGCGTGATATCTGTGTGGTTAAAATAATAAACAAAGATATTAACATTTTGGAAATAATATGTATAATGTAAAATGAATATTCTGATAACTCAAATCTGTTTCTAAGTCTGTAATTGTCAAAATTTAATAGTGTATGTGTAGACATAAAAGTAAAGTGAGCTAATACATGGATTCAGCAAGGCGTCAATAGGTAACTTTTTAAAAGTCAAACTCAAGTGAGAGTGGTCAAATAATCATCTTTTAATATATAAGATATTTTAAATTAATACTTACAGTAGGATGCAGGCTGGAAAAATACAATCAGCTCTTCACATCCAAAGGTCCTGTACTCACAGATTCTCTTGTAGATAAGTAAGTGAAAAGGGGTTTTTATATGAAAATACTAGAAAACTGCACATAATATGTGTAGACTTTGTTCTTACCATTTCTCCCAAAAGTGCAGCACAACATTACCAAAACATTTATATTGTATTAGGTATTATATGTAACAAAGAGGCCATTTAAAGAACTCTTGTGGATGTACATAGGTTACATGCAAATACTAAACCATTTTATATAAAAACTTTAGCTTCTATTGATTTTGGTATCGACAGGGCATCTTGCAATAGAGAGATGCCTACATGAGGCTTTTAATCAAAAATGAAAAATGGAAACAACGAACATATATGTCTGCATCTATGTACTACAACATTTAAAGAATGGCTCAAGGAAAAAATTCAGGCAATATATGCCATTATTACTTTGATGGTTTATCAGAATACTAAAACAATAAGCACCATTAAATATCAGAAAAGGGAAAGCATCATTGTTTAAAGGCAACAACATTGCCTACTTGGAAGATCTTACCTTATCCTGATGTTTATCACCTCCTTAATAAATTTCTTGCATTTTTTTGATTAGAAAGCCCATCATAATGTGCACCAACTTATTAATCGGTAAGGGAAGTGTGTATTTGTACCATTGAGACTATAATGTTAAGTGAAATAAATCAGACACACAAGCTTAAATATCACATGGTTTCTCTTATTTAAAAAAATAAATAAAGGGTAAAATAAAGGATAAATACTAGGAAAGATGGAGATGGATCATTTGCACACTGGTAGGGGACCGAGAGATGAAGAGAGAGGAGAGGAAAGGGATAAAAATAATTAGAATTAGCTATGTACATGTACTAACTTAGTTATTATTTGCTGTGAACACATACTAAAAAAATGAAAAATAAATTAAAAAGAATAAATAAACCCTATGTTCTTGAAGTGAACTGCTGATATTTTAAACATATCTCTTGCTTTTATAAAAGGACTTATCTCCCCTTGCTTCACACTCCCCATGTTTGAGTCCTCTTTTAGCAGGTCTTTCATGTTGCTCGTTTCTCTGTAGGGTCATCTTCCCTTAACTCTAAGCCTCTTGAAGAATGGCTGTTACCCTACACATCTTTTGGTAATCTTCACTCCTATGCAATCCTGGGTGCATTTAAAGTGTTTTGTAAGTTTAGGAAAATAAATGAGTAAGTGACTGGATTATAGATTGACTTCAATCCTCCCTATACTTATTGAACTTCTATATACACATGAATTTTACTAAGCAAATTCTCAAACAAACATTTCACTATGCCTAAGTCTTTATTCATGTTCTCATACATTTTGGTGGTTTTGCTACTTAATGAAGTAACTTAGTCAAAAGTCACCAAAAATAGAATACCACATGCGTTCATTCTTCTGATTCATGGAAGGTTACTTAGTGAGAAGAAAGGATGCAGGAGGATAAATAAGATGCCCTTCTGTGTGCTGGGTGCACATATGTCTGTGTGAGTGTATAAGGATGTGAGTGTATCTGCATGTGCATTCATGTATAGATCTGTTCCTTTTCAAACTAGAGGTTAGAAAGTAGAGTCAGAGGTACAAATGACATTTCAGGCAGAGGAAAGAGCATTTACAAACCAGGAAAGACAGAAAATTCTTGTATATAGCATCAAAGATATAATACAGAGAACTAGCCCTGAGCATGAACAGAAACTAGCCTTCTATTGTAAGAAAAAGGTAACTTGGAAAAAATAGAGTGTCTTTCAATATTTCTATCTGAGGGTTTGGATAAGAAATTAATGAACTCACGAATATATAAATAGGTGGCAGAAAGTTCAGCTCTAAGTATATATCTAATAATTGCATGATTAAAAAGTTCAGCTAACACTAGGATCTCCATTTCCAAATACCATTTAACCACTTAAAATGAACCAGGGTTTCCTGGAGAAATGATTGCTTCCTGGACTGGAGTAGGATGTAGACAAGATAAACCCTGAGTATCTTATAGTGCTGAAAAATGAAGAAATTATTCAGGAACAAAATGATAACATTTTGTCAAAGGGCTGCAAATGTCATGTTATAAAAAAAAATCCTAGTGGCTAATGTTGGACCAATTTGAGTAATACAATACATTAGGATAGCATTAAAAATAAGGAATTCATATTGATAAAAATAAATCATTGAATAAACAAATAAAGGCAAAGGCACAACCTTTCCTTATAAAATATTATAAGCAATAAAGTTGGAACAAGGAGAAAAATAAAAATCACATTGGAACACCATGTTAATAATTGCTAAAGACACAATCTATGGAGAGGTACTGAATTAGTGTGCAGAATTTTAGGAAGACTACAACATTTGCATAACCTCCAATCATATTCCCTCTTGTTTACTAATTATGATGGTATTGAGCTATGACCAAAAATACTTTGGTATTATCACTTTCTAGGCATGGGACTTAATTTCTCTTCCCTTGGATGTGAGCTGTGCTTAATGACTTGCTTTTAAGGGATATAGTATAGAAAAGGAAAAATATAACCAAGTAATTAATGTTAATATCACATATGATAACAATCACAAACTCCTGCTAAATGCAAAAAAGAAGGGTACCTCTTTACTATGGTATTTTTTCTCAAAAGAAAGCATATCCATGTAAAGATATTTTTAACATTGTATAAAACAATATCCTCCTCTTTAAAATTATCAAGGTCCTGAAAATAAGAATGGAAAAAAACCTTCATAGATTACAGGAAACTAGAGATAGCATGATTAAATGCAGAGGGTTCCTGAATTGAATCCAAGAGCAGTAAAAGGAAAAGAAAAAATCCAAAAAAGTCTATATTTAGCTAGTAATACATATGATTGCTAATTTATTCATTATTGTGAATGTCCCATAGTTATGTCAGATGTTAACATTAGCCAGAGCTAGGTGGAGGTGATGCGAGAACACTGTACTACGTTTTTAACTCTTCTTGAAAAGAAATATGGTTAAAAATAGTTTTAAAATGTGCACACATGTTGGAGCCTCCCAGAACTTCCCCAGCATCTGAATGCAAGGGACAAGGTAACTCGGTTAAATAGATAAGACTCGACTTTAGTATGTAATACACCATCCCTAAAGAGGCAAGAAACAAAAAAAACAAAAAAACAAACAAACAAAAAAACCAAGTTTTGTAACCTGCTTCTTTATAACTTTTCTCATTGCATTCTTTATTATATGTATGTATATGTATATATTTTCCTTGTCTTTTATTTTATTTAGGCACTTTCTAGAGTTCAACTGTCGCTCAGGGCATCAAACTAATTTTATCCTCAGCAGTGATTGCCAAGCTGCATGCATAATGAACCCCGTTATTGCTCTTGTTATTAAGTAGGCTGTTGAGGACGTGAATGGGAGGGAGGCCCCAGTCTAAAGGCAATGGCTGTTCCTAGCACTGCTTGTCCTCCCTCATCGACTGTCACCATTGGGCCAAGGGGAAAATCACACGAAGAAAGAGATACAGCTGGTCCTGATCCTTGATGTGAGGAAATGTCAGAGGTTTGTATTGGCTTTGAGGCACTAACTTTTGTTATTTATTTAATGCAAAATAAAGTCATTATTTATTGACCATTTGAGAGGATTGCATATATTGTGACTTAATACCCTGGCAGCTATTGTCTTGGGTGTTTTACGATTGTCACTGCATTCAATACTCGCAGCAAGCCTGAGAAGACGACATAGCCATCCTCTCTGAGTAGGTAGGAGTCTGAGGCTGAGAAATGTTAAATGACTTGTCTGAAGTCATGAGCAACTGCCAAGTGAGAAAGTCTAGTACAGTGGGGGGAAAATATAACTTAGGCATTCCCAAGATTTGCTTTTATATCAATGTCTAGTAGTTACAAGAAGATCGTTTCCTATGTGTGTAGAACTATCAGTTTTCCCAGGTTTTCATGTACATCTGAATAATTTGAGATTTATTTAAAATGAGGATCCTGATGTAGCAGCTGTCAAGAAATGAGATGCTCATTTTTAACATGCTCCAAGGTGGATTCCTATCTACTGATCCACGGTTCAATCTTCAAGTAGCAAGAATGAAGGACAAAATCGGAATACCATTATCACGGTATCACACTTCAGATTTGAAAGAGAAAATTGAAATTTAATGGTAAAATTCAAATACCGTAGTTAAACATTATCTATTTACTGGCTAGCTTTTTCATTTAATTTTATACGGACTAAAGAGATTCCCCAGGACTAAAAGCTAGAATAGATGTTGAAATATCAAGAAAACTGAAAATGAGTGTCATGTCTATGGTTTCAGGGGCAAAAGAAGGAGGACAACCGTACTGTCCATGGGACAGAGAAGAGGAAGACTCCCTTCTTGCTCTGGCATGAGACATCCACTGCACCCATTCCTGGCCTCCCCGTCTCCAGTCTTCCTTTATAAACACTGAAGCACCAGCTTTGTTCTAATTCTAATTAGTAGTTTCTGAATAAGGAAAAGGGGGACTTATCTGCCGAAGACTAGCAGGAAGGGTTGAACAGAAGAGATGTTTCAATTTGAGAAAGTATCTTAACCTTTCTCAGCTACAATGGCTTGTTATAGTTGAATCAAAATGTCCCTCAGAAGATTCATGTGTTCAGAGGATGGCCTTTTGGATGGTTATTAGATAATTGGGTTGTTAACCTCATTAATTGATGAGTTCATCAGTGAATGTGCTGTTACAAGGTAGGAGATATATAACTGCAGTATGCAATATTAGCATTATATATTAACATTATATGTATACATATATGTATACATATATATACATATGTTTGCAGTATACAATGATTACATTCTTCATGTGGAGTTGGTACATGTGTGTTTATCTCTACCCCCACCCTTGGAAATTTATTTGTTTTCACTGATAGATTGTGTTATTATAGTTTGGTTGCCTTCTTTATAATGGCCTCCTTTATTGCTTTAAACACTTAGTTTTCTACACTCTGTTCTTCATAATCTTTGATTTCTCTTCTGATTCTCACATCTTGCTTCTTCTTATATATATTGCTCTTTTCAGTTGCCTCAGTTTACCCAAATCAGTTTATAAGTAGTTTTATAAGGCCAATTGGGCTTTCCCTGGTGCAAGTTCCAGGTTCTCCAAGAGCCAGAGGTCATCCCAGTCCTGTGTGCAGTGACTTGGTGACGGTGTCTGCAGTCTTCCAAGGAGTACTGCTGCAGGAATCCAGGCTAAGGCACACAAACTCTTGCAATCTGCAGTTATCTATGGTCACACTCACTCTGCCTCCCCACTCTAACTCTCTGAAGCTCTGTCTCTCAGCTCCCAGCCTCCCAGCTCTGCATCAACTCCCAGCATTTTCAGTTATGTGTCCCCAGCTTAATTCTACATCTTCAAGTTATTCCCATACATTTCTAGGCCAGTTCAATCCCACCGCATATTTCAATGTTAGTTCTTTTGTTCCTTAATGATTTGCATTGTTCTATAATTATCTTGAACTCTGAATAACTACTTTGAAGATAACAATACACAAAGTATTAACTATTGTTACTCTCTGTATCTTGTTGCAAAATTTTTTTAAAGAAAAGTTTTTTTCTTTAAATTTTTTCTTTTTAAAATAAAAATTATGTTTAATAGACAAAAGAAAAAAATTAGAAACTGTGTAGGAAAGAGGAGTTTGAGCATTCTGTCATCTTTTCTAACATATACGTAATTAGTATTTTCTCCAAATTATGTACCATCAATTGTGTACCATCTTTATTCTTTTTTTTTTTGGTACCGGGGATCGAACTCATGACCTCGCACTTGCCAGGCAGGCGCTTAAGCCACTGAGCTAAATCCCCAGCCCAACCATCTTTATTCTTTATAGAGCACAAAGTACACTTAAAACTCCTTGTGGAAATCTTCTCAAGTATTATAATTTTTTTCTGTCTAGTGTTAAGTAGTCAATTTCTTATATTTTGTCTATTTCTGCTTCTGCAACTTAATATCTATGGAGTCATAGAGTTTGTATTATTATCTTTTTAATTGATATATCTTTGTGATACATAATAATTGCCTTCATCTTGGGGAATTGGTACGTATATACATGATGTGTGTTGATCATTTTTACTCTTTCTTCCCTCACTACTTTGCCCTCTACCCCTTCCCCAGACTTCCTCTACACAGCCTAGTATAAAGATTTAACATACAATTGACATTTATGGAATGCTACAACTTAGGTGAATGGATGGGAGAGTAGATATGTAGAAAAATGGACAGATGAAAACACCACTCTTTATTCCCAGTTCCTAACAGAACAGCTGATATATTACAGGTGTCCAAATGTATGTGCTGATTGACTCAGAAGGAAGCACTGATGGCTCAAGAAAAGAGGACTGTTGGGGGCTGGGGATTTAGCTCAACGGCATAATTGCCTGCACAGCAAGTGCAAGGTCATGAATTCAATCCCTGGTACAAGAAAAGAAAAGAAAAGAAAAGAAAAGAAAAGAAAAGAAAAAAGAAAAGAAAAGAAAAGAAAACTGCAGAAATTTTCCCCACCAGTCTAAATGGGGTCCTGTGAATGAATCTCTGCATTCTGTGGCTCACCAAACGTCACCCATCTGTGACGATGGTCATAAACTCAGTCAACTATCTCCTCATAGATGCACCTTCAGTCACAAGCTGAATTCTATACCTTTGTGATTTTTGATTCTAGTTTTCTTGTGTGAATAAAGACAGGTACACTCAGGTCACCACATGGTGACTACCAACCTATAAAGGACTACCTCTCTTACTTATCACTTATATGCTTAGTACCTGGACAATAAATATTTTTAACTAAATTGATAAACATGTGCCTGCTAAACAAAACAATGAAAGAAGGAAGATCCCCTATTTTAGTACCAGCAAACAAAATTATGCCATATATATATAGAGAGAGAGCCATATAATTGGCATATATATATATATATGGCATAAATATATATATGTATATATATACACACACACACACATTTACTCAAATTACTTAAAAATCAAGAAATGAAACAGTATGAAAACTCACAAGAGAAAAACAAATGAGATTATGGCTCAAGCTAAAAAGGACTCTCAATTATTCTTTTAATATTCTGTTCACTTTAAAACATCACCTACATAGAGTGTCACCATTTCACTTATTTGTAACAATCTCTTTATGTTGGTGATGCTGGCGTCTGCAAGAGTCTGCTGTTACAGTTACTGCACATCCACGATTGTATATACAAAAATTAGGGATCTGTATGTGTACATTTTTTTAAACTGCAAACGTTCTCTAATCTATTTTTCAAAAGCCGTACGTATCTATTTTTCTATCACTGCTATGAACATGGTAGCTTCCAATGACTGTATAATTTAAATACTCCTGATACTTCTAACCCAACAGAGACATTGCATATGACTATCATTCCTCACAATTGTCCCCTGTTTTTCCCTATTCTTTGTTTTTCACTCCTAGATGAAAGGGATATCATTGCCTATACTTTCTCCCCTTTTATCAACTATGATTATTTTTTATTTTCAATTCAGATGAAGAGGTAAATAATGCCTAGTAGTTATTCAAATGATCTGGAAATTGTGGATCCTGCTCAGCACCACTTTTGTCCTCTCCACACATGAAAGAATCAAAGGAACTTTCCCTTTTGGGTTTTGACCTTGGAAACACATTCGCTGCTTGTGTCATCTCCCAGAGCTTTTCCTGCTGTGAACAGCCCATCAGAGTCCGCTAGACAGCTGTTAGAGCTCAGAATCAATTTACTTTGGGGTGAGGACTTGAGGGACACAGATGGGTGAATTACAGGTGTTCAGGTTAGTGGCAGATCCTGCTTGGCACAGTTTAATGTGTGCTCCAACCTGTTTCAGCTGCAGGGCAGGAAAACTGTCATTCTTTGCCCTGGAGAGGGCTGGTGGATTTTGGCTAGATGCCACATGCAAGCCTAGTTACAAGGTCAACTATACATTTTTGGTTTTGGAAGCTGTTGTGACTTAAGCTAGTCAGTGAATACACCTTTAGCTTGAGTCAGATTTCTCTCTTTAGATATTGAAACTCCACAATGATTATTAGTCCCATTCAACTGTTCTACCCAGGGACTTATTGCTGTAGTTTCCGTTTCATATTTACACCAGCCATGCTTGTTTATCTCAGTGCCTTTTGCTTTTCTATTTATTTACAAGTTTTAGTCTTTAAATCAGACAAAGACTTATAGTTCTTCTTTACCAGTAGTTCTGGTACTTCCAGTAGTTCTGGTTCTTCCAGTAGTTCTAGAGCTTTTAGGTAGTCTGTCGGGACATAATTTCAATCTGATACAAGGACTCTGAAGATGAGGCTCTCTGTTCTTGAGAATTTACAGTACAAAAAGCCAATTTAGTGAGAAAGTGAGAGGAGTTCAGGTTTCAGTGGATTCAATGCATTTTCAAATCAAAATGCAGATAGTTGGCCAGGGACAATAAGAAAATGCCCCAGCATGTTAGGCATTCTAGACCTTGGTGCAGCTCCTTGGCATGTAGGAATTGGGTTCCAGGAAAACTGTTCTGAAAACAAGGCTCACTTTGGAGATGGAGAAAGTATTTCTTAGGCAGTGAAGATTATGGGTCGTGGGATAGGATTCACTTCACTAGATTTGTATGCATTTCTGGCTTAAAATCATGCCAGGCGTGCCCTGTCTAGGCCATAGCATGACCTCTGTAGAATCATCTCTATCATAGACAAAGCCTTGCTTTCCAGAACTCCTTATGCTATGCTGCCAAAAATTCAAACAGCAATTCCAAGTACATTTTAATTGGTGCATTATATTTGACACATAAGAAAATTCACTATAAACAAAAGCTGCTCTTTCCTGAACTCTGTGGAGTTAAGGTATCTGGATCCTGTGTTAACTGTAAAATATTTATAGAGTTCAGCGTGTGGGTGAAGTCAGCCAAATCCTATTCCTCCTCCTTGAGGCCATATAGACTAAGGAATTCTTTATATATGATGATTTTGAAATAGCTTTGAAATTTCTACCTCTCAAAAATTCTTTCAATTGTAAAGACTAGAAGGAATAATAAATAGTCAATTCAGCTGACTATTTCTTTACTTTTTCTTTTTATTCTTGGAGAAATCAATACTAATGGAGTGGGCATTTATGTAATCAACCTTCTTCCAAGAATCTCAAAACACTTATAAACTCTACTGGTTGGTTACTTAAAAGTAATCACTTGCCCTGAAACCATAAACCAGGTCACATATGGAACTGGTTTCACGAATCAAATATAAAGACCTAAAATTTCTACTCGGGGTTTGTGCATATGTGTTTCTCAATTCCATTAACCTATACCCAGGCAAGTAGGTGAAGATCATTAAAAAGGTAATGATGAAGAGAGCAATTTAAGATGTGTGTGTTCAATCAAATAACTAAACATCTCTTTTCCTGAGCCTGCGGTATGCATAAAAGACACAGCAATAAATAATAAGTGCATTTTGCTGTCTAGAAATTTGCTTTCCAATGAGTAATAATTATAAGAATCAACATTTAATGTACACTTATGCTATAATCTTTTCCCCGTATTTATACATTAACTCACTAAATTATCAGAGATACATTAAAGAGTATGATCTAATTTTACATTTCATAGACACCCACTACCTTCACCTCAAAATGCTTACACTAAGTTCTAGTTTTTTCAAAAATTTAGATATATTTTATATGGATAGGTATAGATATAGGTAGATACAGATTATTGTGAGGTACTGGTGATTGAACTAAGGAGTGCTCCACCACGTGCCACATCCCTGGTCTTGTTTGTTTGATTGCTTATTTATTGATTTATTGAAAATATCTTATGAATTTGTCTTGGAAGGATGTGAATTGCCTCAGTCTCTCTCACTGCTGGGATTATAGGTAATTATGCTGTACCTGGATTAAATATACAATTGTTTTAGACAGGTTCATAGTTCATGCTATACCACTTCTTTATTTCATTCCCCACTCTTCTTTCCAGAATGCAATTGCTCTTATATAGTTGATATAAGTTGATGTTCTCAGTTAAAATAAATTGTATATATCTACACATACACACATATATGTAGTGTGTTATATTATTGTCTGTGTTGTAAAAATTTGTGAGAATTCACTCCTATTTTGCACCTTGTTCATATGTTCCCTTGACAGTGCATTTTAAAAATTTGTGAGTGTTTCTTTATATAGAAATGGTGCTTTGCTTATAACAGCTATGTAGTACTTTGACATAAGATATTAATATACAAAATGTCAACTCATTTCACTACTATTGGGCATTTATATTGTTTATGGTTATTTTCTACAATATTGTTTCAAGAGACAAATTCCAAAATTTGTGTGTTTTTTTTTTTCCAACACACAAATATTCTCATTTCAAAATGGAAGAATAGGGAGTTACAGAGGAACTGGACCAAAACAAGATCAAATCCAGCAGGGTGAACATTCAATCCTATAGCTTCATGTCAAGCAGCCAGGGAAGGTCGTGATGAGACGTGAGCGCCAAAAAAAACTTGGGCAGCTCCATCCTTATGGCCTTGCTTGTTGCAGCCCATATTTCTGAGGCTGTTACCTGATTGCAGCTGTTTTTTAGCAAATGTTCTATGTTCCTGGCATCTTGAACTTCTTAGGGTCTCCACTGAATCTTTGGTTTCACTCTTGCAGCTTAACATACTGTCATGTGTTTCTTTGCTCACCCTCCCACGCTTTCCTTTGAAATCTTGGTGGAAGCATCACTAACCCCATAACTCTTACATTCTGCATGCCTGAAAGACAGCGTCGTGTAGATTGTGTCAAGTTCTGCTGCCAGCTTACTAGCCCTTTGGACTATGGCTGTAGCAGCCCCTTAGTGCCTGGATGGCTGAACTTGGGGAAACACTTAGGTAATCCTGAGTGAGTAGGGACCCCTTGTACTCTCTTCTCAAAGCAGAGCCTTTTAAAAGAGTTTACCCTTTGTACCACTGAGCCTGTAATGGATGCAGTGTGGCCATTTCCTGAGATGAGACATCCTAAAGGCATCTATTGTCCTGATGCAAAGTGCTTGGCTTCTTTTGACTTACACTGTTTTTTTTTTTATTTATTTATTTAAAAGAGAATAAAACAAAAGGGGGCAGTACAGAGCAGATCAGAACAGGACAACATAGGCAACACAGTACTTTACATTAAGTCAACTGGACATCAACAGTATCTAACGCCATATCTCTTACTCTGCTATAGTTGAGCATAGTTTCAATTACAATAATATCAAACATAACACAATAGTATAAAGCCATGCATA
>PVJX010030276.1:0-22173 GCA_004027295.1 Dolichotis patagonum
ATGTGGTAGATAGAACCAATGGTAGTAGAACAAAAAAAGCATGGTAGGACTTCTGAATATGTGTGATAGTTCAAACAATTTTTTTTCTTTTTTATCAAAAATGAGATATTATAGTACCCATTGATCATTTTCTGTTATTCGGTTCAGAAATCCCTGTAATTCTTTCACTCTATGTATGGCATAATACTATTGTGTTATGATTGATATTATTGTATTTGAAACTATGCTCAACTATAGCAGTGTAAGAGATATGGTGTTAGATACTGTTGATGTCCAGTTGACTTAATGTAAAGTACTGTGTTGCCTATGTTGTCCTGTTCTGATCTGCTCTGTACTGCCCCCTTTTGTTTTATTCTCTTTCAAATTAAAAAAAAAAAAAGACACAGTGTCATTCATCAGAATACTCCCTCTTGCTTCAAATATGTTTATCCCATCATTCTTTAATAAAGAAGCAGTTCTGGAAGTGTTCTTTCATGAGTGTCTTTATGAGGGGCAATCAAAAATATGATGATTCCTGCTAATGAGCACCATCTAATATAAAGACAGGTACATGAAAAACATTACATGGGCTCTTAACTAATCTTATTAACAGAATCTGTCACGTTGCAAATTCTGGCTGTTCCCAAAGTCAAAATTACCATGTACAAAAGGTATACAGTTTGGGGGGGGGGTTGCTTTGGTTTTTTGACATATAGTCTCTATGTATTCCAGGCTTGTTTTGATTCACTATATAGCACAGTCTGACCTTGAATTCATGGTGATTCTCTTGCCTCAGCTTCATGAAGTCTGGGGTTATAGACACACAAAACCATGCTCTGCTGAGAAAGGTCAATGTTGTAAATTGATTCAGAAAATCAAGACAGTCATGAAAGTGCTAGAAAAGATGCTCAATTCTGAGGATTCCAGAGCTGATATAATGATCAATGGGCCCCATAGTCTCCCTACCCAGATAACCCTTAAAAGCTGGCTTCTTGCCTTAGCTAGTTACCCTGTTTGATCTCCTTTATCAGAATGTGTCCCTCCAGCTGCCTGAGCTGGAGTCATTTTCTCTTTTGCTTCTTCTCTTTTGTTAAGGGTTAGCCCAATCTTTGTCAGCTACTCAAGCTGAAGCCCCTTACCATTCCCTCTTACTTTCCAAGTAAAGCTTTTTCCCATAAATTTGTGCTTTAGTTTTAATTTCCCTTATTACCAAAAGCAAGGACCCACACTAGCCAGCAGCAGAAGGAAAAGGAATCCAAAATTGCTTCAGCCAGCCACCTGTCAGTCACACTTTTTCCCCTGCCCTCACTCTACACAAATTACCATGTTATTCCCATTTGATTTGGTGAGTGAAATCCAATAGCATGTGTGGCTTTTTATTATCTGTCAGCTTCCTCCCATTCCAGTCATAGCTCCTGTCACTACCCAACCCACCTGCTCTATAATGCTTTTACTAATTTCTCTAAAAATGATGGGTATTTTCATATATAAGTGAAAGACCATCATCATGCCTTAGTATCTTCTAATAACTAATTTATAATCAAATTTTCACCATTGTAAAATATTTTTCACACCTTGAAAAACACAATTTTAGATCTGTTGGCAAAAAAAGGAAAAGAAAAACTAAGAGAAGAATCTGAATACTCATGAATCAGGCTTCTAAATAGAAACTCCAAGTTTAGGCCACAAATATTAGAATCCAGAAGAAAGTTTGATTTATATGCTTGCTGCTTCCCAAAACTGAAAGGCAATTTATTTTAGTGAAAAGGAAAAAAGGCTTTACTCAAAGCTACCTCTAAGCAGATGAAAGAGAGGACTTGCCACAAATCACTGTTTAACTGTGCAAAAGCCTTTTAAACAGGGAAGAGAAGAGGAAATACAATGATTCCATGGGCAACTCCAAGCTTGCTCAGTCCTCCTGGCTCTCTTCTATTTCCTTCTTTCTCTGTGGAAGTGAAACTGGACTTTGACTTCCCAGTTGCAGCATCTTTATATTCTGTTCATTCTTCTGGGCTGAGAGAAGAGGGAGGGGCCTGGTGGGTTTTGCTCTAGGCCTGAGACAGTTTGGGAAAATGGCTCATCTTCAAAAGAAAAAAATTCTAACTCTTTCCCCAACACACACATAAATGGGAGATTGAATCCAGGGCCTTCACACACAGCTACATCTCCAGCCCTGTTTTCATTCTTAAATTTTGACACTTAAATTTTGACACATTTCTCCCTAAATCAACAGGTAGCCTCCGTCTCCCAGAATGGTGAGATTACAGATGTGCACCCCATGCCTGGAAAAAATTCTGAATTTTACATTTAGGAGCTTTCTTGTTTATTTTTTTCTTTTACCCAAAAGACAGCTCAATGGAATTTTCAGGAAAAATGTGGAATTTAGGGAAAGGGCCTACAGTGCTATCACATTGGGCCAAGATCCACAAAGGGAGAGGTGATAACCTAGCAAAATTTTGAGAGGTCCCCATCAGAAAAGGAAACTGTGCCATATTTCCCAGAGTGTAACCTCAGGATTCTGCTGATCTTAGAGAGAGGCTCAGACACCAGAAATGAGCCAGAACAGAATTTAAATTACTTTAAATCTGAAAATCACTGACTTACCCACATGTCACTAAATCACCTCCCATTACAGACTAAAGGTATAAAACTAGTTAAGTTAGTCAAGCCTCATCAATCTCACAGGTCTGGAAGCCCAGGACTCCGGGAGACTGAGAGCCTGCAGGATCTCAAGTTTGAGCCTAACATGGGCAGCAGAGTGAGTTAGTGAGAACCTGTCTCAATGAAAAAAAAAGGCTAGGAATGTAGCTAAGTGTAAAAGTCCTGGGTTCAATCCTCAGTCATTCATTTTCTCTCTCTCTCTCTCTCTCTCTCTCTCTCTCTCTCTGTCTCTCTCTCTCACTTTCTCTCTTTCTCTCTCTCTCTCCTCTCTCTCTGTATATGTATGTGCAAGTGTTCTATAAAGAAATATAAAATTTTAACTTTGCAAATGAATTCAGTGATTGAAATTCATGTAACAATATGTACATATACACATACAACTCAGTGAATTTACATTAATAGTTCTTATTGGTCCAATTGAGGAGGGGTTGGTAAATGTCCTCTTTATTGAACATGTAGTACTTTGTCATAAAATAAGATATGAAAGAAATTAAGAACTGTGTTTCAACTTGTAACTGATTTTAAACTTACACAATATTTGTACGATTCGTATAAATTCCTCCTTCATATCCCTCATCCCACTTATTTTAACACCGTACAGAACATACTACCATGATCAAAACCAGGAAATGACATTACAACACTATTCTAGCCAGGTGTGGTAGCACAGACCTGTAATCCCAGCACTCAGAAGACTGAGGTAGGAAGATTGTCATGAATTTGAGGCCAGACTGTACTGTATAACAAGACCCTATTTCTGCAATCTTAAAAAAAAAAATGAAAAAGATAATATAGTTTTGATTTTTTTCCCTCTTGCCCATGTCTCGTCCCTCTTCCCCTCTCTCCTGTTCTTCCTTCCTCTCTGGCCATCTCACATGCACCCTCTGTTCATTCTCCTGCCTCCATCTGTAATATTGTTATCAGCTGGCACACTTGGTACACTTACACACATCGTGCCATCCTGACAGACCTTTTACTTCTGATAAGCTCTGATGTGCATTTAATGAGTACAAAGCCACGGTCTGGCGATGAGCAAATAAGTACATCTGTCTGCATGTTGGAAGTCCATCTGCCAGCACACCTGTTTAAAGTGAAAGGAAAGCACATATCGTGCTCTAAATGGGTTATATTCCATCATGGTGTTCCCAGAGTCCTTTGTCCTCATTCTGCTTTCTAGTCTGCTTGTGACACTAGACAGTCCTTTTTTACAGAGCTATTATATGTTCCAGGCTACAAAGGGTTAAATAATCCCCAAAACCAGGCATTGTGGCACTCACCTGTAATCCCACAACTCAGGAGGCTGAGGCAGGAGTATTACTGGGGGTTCAAGGCCAGTCTGGCCTACAACATGAGCTCAAGGCCAGCATGAACTGCATAGTGAAACCATGTCTCAAAAAGCCAATAAATAAATAATCCCCCCAAATGAGGTACGTCATTCACAACTCTTTAGAAGCTGTAATGTGTGTGAAACAGCACTGTTATTCTTCTTAACACTAGTGTGTCAAATAAGGATTAATACAGTATGTCCCATTACTTTTTAATTCAGGGTTCCCTGAGTGAAACAAATACCAAAAAAAAAAAAAAAAAAAAAAAAATCCCTAACTCTGAGCTGTATCTCTGATTCCTCTTCCTTCTTCCCCTCTTCCTCCTCCTCTTCCTCTCCTGTTTTGCTACATTCTCCTCAGTGGCAAAAAGTTCCTCTCTACCTCTGACAGCATGTATATTGCCCCAGCAGCTAACAAAAACTGGTCTAGTCCAGCCAAATGGGCACAAAAGAACCAGGATACCACAAGCTAAACGCATACAGCTGCAAACCGTATCACTTGTTGGTAACAATGCAGACCTCATAAACGAAAAAAGAGAAAGAAAAAAACTTTTGTTACTTTCCTTTTGCTTCTCATTTATATACAGGCTATGTAAGGGTATAATTTGTAGGTATTACACATTTGTAAAAAGTTATTCTTCATTGGATAGAATTGAATGATGGTCGCTGATAGGCTAGGGCATTCTCTCTTTTCTCTGTCTCTTACTCTTTTCTCTTTTTCTCTGTCATGAGACTGTGTGTGACAGGGTCACCTGTTTTTTAATTTTTTATCCTAACTTTTTTCTAATGTGTAGGTGCATGTCTTGGGGATTTAAAAATTTCCAGGCTGGTTTACTTATGCAAAGTATGCTTCATCTGGAATACTTAGGGAAAGAAAGTGATTCCATGTTACCTGAATTCCTCAAGGGACAGGGAAAAAAAATTGGAAACTGTTGAAAGGCAGATTTGAAGTAATTTTTTAAAATATTATTTTGTGTTCTACAACATTGTGAAAAACTACAGTTATTGTGCAATACTTAATTCAGACATGAACCACAAGTTAATGGTGGGCTACACTGCAGGGTGGAGTCTAGTCATCATGCTTCTGTCAGTATACTCCTGAGCTTTTAAGTCTGCTGTGTCTGAACTGTGGTTTCTTGTTTATCCTTTTTTCCTTAGTTGGACTGTGGTGTATGGTGTGTCAACCTGTGAATCTTTAAAGTATGATACAGGTATTGTAATTTTTTAAATTTTATTTAAAGAGAAAAAAAACAAAACAATAAAGGGTAGCGACAATACAGAATTCCAAGGAAAAAAGGAAAAGAACCAAAAAAAAAAAAACCACTAAGAAATCATTACTTGACAAATTACATACTGACATATTGGAAATAGTTGTTCAAATTACAAAATTAAAACATGCAAAGTGGACATTCACACAATGAGACTGTTAGTTCTGCTCCATGATCTGACAAAAACAGCAATATGGTCATCCATCTTATTCAAACATACATGCAATTATATCAAAAGGGTAAAATTAAATACAACAAAACAGAACAAAGCGGGTCACAAGAAAGCAATGTAAGAGACATAAATTTCAAAGCTTGACAATCAGAGATACTCACTCTCTATCATACTGACTCTTGTTTTCTTCCAAATAGTTGTCCATATTGTCACATACAGGGAGTTCACATGAAACAACATAGTATGGAACTGATCTGAACAGGACTAGGAAGGCGTTTCAGGTCTTCAAGACCAGACAATAGGGAAGCCAAGAATGGCTGTCATAGTATCTCTCATTGTCTTGAAAACAGCTGTCCATACCTTCATGTGTGTTGAACTTAAACAAAACAAAACAAGCTGAGATCACTTTGAACACAGGTATTGTATTTTGAAAAAGAAAAAGACAATGTAGAGGAAATGAGAGAAAATATTTTGTGTTTTAGTTATTTCCAACTGAATTCTCTTATATTTCATCAGGTCCATACAGATTCTGAGCAGAATTCTGAGTTCTGAGTAAACCATAGCTGACAGGGCAGAAAAAGTGATATAAAGTTAATACTGAGTAAAATTCTTCTTAATTAAATAATATAATGAATGTTAAGTGCCTGCCTTGGAGTAGCACTCAATAAATGTTCCTGTTACTATTATTGTTGCAATGGAGTTATTCTCTAATGAGTCCTTCAGCAGTAGCAAGGAATATGGTTGATTGAGGCCTATTTCCTGAGTCTCAATCAACAGGGTTGTTCCTAAACACCAGAGTAACACTTTCCAGAAACCAGTAATTTTCCTAGATGCATGTCCTTGAAGCTGACTAAATTAGATCAGGATTCCTCTAATCTCATCTCCTACACAATAAAATATGTGATGTTCCATACCAAACACTTTTTTCCCAGGAGATAATTATTTCCTCCTCCTTTTAGCCTCACCTCACTAAATGCTTTTGGCAGCCCAAACTCAGGGTTGCTGGAGCATCTGGCCTGCCTGGAATCTGTCTCTTATGCCTTCTACCCAAAGTCCTTTTCCCAGCTTCAGGGAAACTACTCTAAGCACCACTGTAACCTAGCTTTATGTTTAAATCTAGGTGGAATGATTTAGTTTCTGTTCTAGATGTGGCCAAAATTCTCTATTTTTAATGAATAGATCAGAATTTGAGCATTTGACAGCTAAATCACCTTTATAGCTAGATCACCTTTATAGCGAGATCATTTTTTTTCTTTCAGATTTTTTGAGACAAGGTCTCATTTTGTAGTGCAGGCTGGCTTTCATCTCACTATGTAGCTCAGGTTGGCCTCAAACTCACAGTTATCCTCTTGCCTTAGTCTCCTAGTGCTGGAATTATAGGCATGCACCACCACACCCAGCTGGCTAGATAATTAAAAGACAAACTGCCACTCAAAATGCACATTTTCTATTCTAAAAAATAGTAATTTTTTAAGTGTGGAAGCTATGTATTAGTTACTATTTAATCATCCTCATAATTCGCCAAACTATAGCATTCTATAGCCATATAAATGCTAAAATTATGGTTCGACTTGCCATTTCCAGTGCTGTTTCAAAAAGAAAAAATAAACAAAAAACAACCCTACAAAAAACAAACATATTTCTCAAATTTAAAGACAAAACACATCCCAATATATTTTTAGAGGAACTTTACTTTTGCTCCTGATATAATAGAAATTCCAAGAGATTCAAGTTGACAATTAGATGAGGTTTTAGAGTAATAATGTATCAACATCTATTGTTATCATTGATTAATATATATATGAAATTAGCAAATACATATTAATCAATTTGATTAATTGAAAAAATGCTAATTTTTAATATTTATGAATAAAATTTCCCTTTCTCAATAATTATTAGGTAAGGTGTTGTGATAAACAAATAGGATATAGGTTAACATATTTAAAAAGTTAACACAGCTGACTGTAGTATTCCAAAAAATCAACTTATCAGTGAATAACAATAGTCAGCTAAACTAGAAATTTGTGAAAAAGGAAGATAACTGAAGAAGGACAAGACATATACTTACCTGTAAAATTAGTATAAATTTTTTTAAAAGAATAAGAAATACAACCAAGAGAAATCCCTGGGACAAAGTCACAGAGAAGCAACACATTCAAAAAGATAATGGAGGAATGGACACAGTGCTGCATACCTGTAACCCCAGGAGGCTGAGGCAGGAAGAGCTGGAGTTCATGAGCCAGCCTGAACTGCATGGCAAGACATTGTCTAAATTTTAAAAAAAATGACAGAGGGAGTGTTCATCTTTGTGTAAAGATGTCTAATGAGAGACAGTGTAAAGCAGAATAATGAAAACCTTGTCCAACTAAAGCCAGAAACAACATAGTTTTTGTATATCTCAATATCTGTTCAGCATAGGCTCTCAAGTGGCCAATGAGAACAAGATGGTAAATATTATCCTAAACAGTATGGCTTGACATGCTTTCACTTGAGGTTAATTAGTTGGACAGTCCTGATGGCTACTACCCACCCCAGGAATTCTCTGAAATCAGTGCTGCCCACTATCAAAAAACTTCCTTAATGAAAATTTATTTTGGGAACAAAATAAAACATGACTTCTGCAAGCAAAACCAAAACAAAAATAAAAAAGACTATAATAACAAGCTTTAAACTGCCACAATGGGCCTATTACCCTATAGTTCTTTTCTTACCACCTCCCCATCATTAAACACCACTCAAAAAATAAAATGGAATTTCATATCAACCTGAGGATCCTACAGTAACACTGTTATATAAGTAATGTTGTTACTGTGTTTCCAAAAGATATGCTATTTACAAAATACCCTCAACCTGGGTTTGTTGGCACAACCTGTAATCCCAGCTACCAAGGAGACTAAGGCAGGAGGATTACAAGCTAGAACCCAATTTGAGCAATTTATGATGTAGCAAGACCCTGTCTCAAAATTGGAAAACAACAACAACAAAAAAAATCCTTAGGGTTCTGGTAATGTGGATCAGTGGTAGAGTGCCCCTGAGTTTGGTCCATAGTACCACAAAAAACACAACAACAACAACAACAACAAAAACTCATTCAGAGAGCTAGGAAATCATAGCAATACAAATATTGCTGTTTCCCTTCTCTGTCCTTGGAGTAATTCAAAGGCTTGAGACAAACATAGCCATTTTACATCTATTTCTGTCTCAGCTCTGAAGAATATACTGCAAGGTCTTCAACCAAAATCTTCATTACTTGATTTCTAGACAACTATAACGCTCTCTTTCATATAATGGAATTTAGTCTAACAACTGTAAATACACATAGATTAAGTCACACAAAAATCAATAGAAAAAACACACAAAATATAATGAAACCTAGTAAATTGCACCACACTAGTAGACTAAAAAATCAGAAATATACTTTTTTTTAAACTAAAGCTAAAGGCACTTGAGAAAATACTTAACAAATCAACAAGGTATAAAAATAGAGTGAAAACTGTTGATTGAAAGCATAAAACTAAAACAATTTCATAGTTCAAAAAAGCCTTGTAAAATGTGTCTACAGAATGTTATGATTTATACAATAAACATTTCCCAAAACCTCATGCATTTCTAGATGGGGATTTGGGGAGTGGCTGGATTTGGGGTGTGTGAATAGGAATTAAGAGTCTGATAACTCATTTAGTCCATTGATTGGCTTAGCATAGTTCTAGGTATGGATAATGGGAAGGCCCACTGGGTGTGGGTGGCACCTTCCAATAAATTTATAGCCTGGATGAGATAAAATGGAAAGGAAGGTTCACTGCTACTGCTGCCTCCTGCCTGCCCTGCCTCAGAGTCAGCCAACGATGGACTGAAATCTCTACAACTGTGAGCTAGAATAAACCCTTCCTGTTTTAACTTTGTGTAGGGGGCGGAATTTTGTCTCATAACGAAAAAAGTAAGGCAGACAAAGGGGGAATGTTTATGAAACTTTGCTCTCAGTCTGAATCACACATGGGTAATTTTCAAGCCAATTCACTTTGCTCTTTACTTCGTAAGTACAAGGATAACAGCAGAAGTCTGTTCTGGGTAAACCAAGAATGCTTGAATATCTGTAGGCTTTTAAATTGTCCAATGATATCATCCAGCACCTGCTGCAAGGTTTTGTTTTCTCAAATGTTTTTTATGTCATTCTGTTGCAATTCATCCCTTAGTTCCACGTATCTTGTTTGATAACTTGCTCTTATTGCTCTACAGATAATTTAGAATTTCTTGCATGACAAAGTTCTATCCTGCAATAGCCAGGAACTTGTGAATAATCTGATTGTTACCGTATGTGTTTGGATATCCCCATAAAGCCTCATGTAGTCATGGCGGATGGGCCTTTTGAAGGCAGCTGAGTTTAGCATTTGTGATTGGTTCCTTGTCTAGCGCTGGAATTGTTGGTGTGAGTGCTGCACCCACTCAGGGGCAGGTAGCCAGCATACAGTGTAAGGGAAGGAAGGGGGCGTGCTTTTCCCTTTTGTCCTTTTCATTCTTGTTGCTCATGGCTGCCATGGGCAGCTCACCCTCAGCCACACCACCCTACCTTGGAACCAGCTGAGTATGGACTGAAACCTCCAAAAACTGCAAGCTAAATAAAACCTTTCCTTCATTCATTTTGAGTGTCAAGTATTTTGTCTCAGCAATAAGAAAAATGTAACCAAGACACTGATAAACACCAGTTTGAATTTTTTCCTGCTTAGATTGCTTGGCAATCCTGATTCATTAGAGAAGCAAAAAATCAAGAAAATGATTCTAATTTTCTTTTTTTAAAAAATTTTTATTATTTTAAGGAGACAAAATAAATAACAGAAAAATCAAGAAGCAAACAAATTTTTTTTTTTTTTTTTTTTGGTGCCGGGGATCGAACTCACGACTTTGTGTTGGCCAAGCAGGCACTTACACCGCTGAGCTAAACCCCCAGCCCTGAAGCAAACAAATTTTAAAAACCAGCAAAAGCAAAATAACAACAACAAAGAACAATAGCTTTATAGGTTTTCAAAACAAGATGATAAGAATTTAACAATGGTTGTTATATTGCATGTTGTGGTCTTCAAAATAGTTGCTCAGGTTACCAGGTACAGGAATAAAACAAAACAGTAAAATAGAACAAAACATTGGATTTCAAAAACAAGACAGAAACAAATCCCCCACAGTTGCTATAATGCACATTGTTATCCTCCAAATAGATGCTTAGACTACCAGCTTTAGGCCTGCAAAGTCAATCAAACAATATAAGCATTAAGGTTTTTGGTTTTTTTTTAACTTCAGTTGCTATCATCTCAGCCTGACTTCCTCCGACTCAGTCCATTGCTTACGGGGCGCAGGATGTGCCCTTCTTGTCTCCCAGCCTGCACACTGGATGGCTCACAGGAAGGCATGGCTTGGCTTCTTGATTTCCTTCCCATTCCCCATGTCAGCTTTTTAGCAACATATAGCACTACTTGAAGTTATTAAGGACACTGGCATGGCCCAAAGAAATTAAGCTTCCTCTGGGACTCCCACTGTAAAAGTAGTAGGGGCTCCAGTAGAGCCCCAGGGGAAAAAAGTGTGCTGTCCATTTTTTAGAAAAAAAACTTGATCAAACAAATACACAAAGTTTTAATGTTTTTCATGTTTTTCCTCCAGTAAAATATTTGTCCTCTAGTAATTCTAAAAAAAAATTTTTTTTTTGAGTCAGGGTCTTGCTATGCAGTTCAAACTGGTCTTGAGCTCACTTTGTAGCCTAGCCTGGTCTTGAACTCACAATAATGCTCCTGCCTCAGCCTTAAATCTAATTTTGAAATCGATTATAATAAAATACTTCAGGGCTGGGGATTTAGCTCAGCAGCTAAGCAACTGCCTTGCAAGCACACGGTTGTGAGTTCGATCCCTGGTACCGATTAAAAAAAAATTGGGACCAGGGATTTAGCTCAAGTGGCATAAGCGCCTGCCTGGCAAGTGTGAGGTCATGAGTTCAATCCCCACTACTGCAAAAAAACAAACAAACAAACAAACAAAACCCTTCAAAACGGAGACAAAAAGCTTTGCATGTATTCATTATAGCACTACTTGCAGTGGTGAAAAGCTAAATTAGATATTAGGATCCAAGCTACTATAGTAAAGAGAATTTCATTAAGACAAATTTATTTCCCTCTGAAGTAACAATCCAGTAAAGTCCAGTCTAATGAAGTGACTCAGCTCCACAAGTTGAAGGACCCAGGTTCCTTCCAACTAGTCACTCTGTGTTTACCTAGAGTATCATTTTCATCTATATGGCCAGTATTGATCCACTGTGACCTCCCTGTGGTGATGGAAAAAACTCCCAACAAAGTACAAAAGCAAAAGACGTAGAAGCTACACATTTCACTTACATTTCTTATTCCACTGAGAAGAGTTTGGTCAATGTGGCTACTCTAGCAGCAAGAAAGGCTGGAAAATATAGTCAAGTAAATGGGATGTACAATAGAAAAAGGAAAGAATGGATTTAAGGGTATAACTAGTGACGTTCTGGAAACTGTTTTTCAATGATAGAAACTGTGCCAATGTAAAATGTTATTCAATCATTAGAAAAGATGTTTTTGAAAATTTTTGGTTAGTTTTTTGTTTTCTATGCTGGAGACTGAACCAAGGGCCATTCCCAGCCCTTTCTAAAAATGACATTTTTTGAAACAGGAGACTCACTAGTCTTGGCTCAAACATACAATTCTCCTGCCTCAGCCTCCAAGAGAGCTAGAATTTCCACTGCACCCAGCTGGAAGGTTTTAATCTTAATTTTTTTTTTAATTTTTAGTGCCAGAGATTGAACTTGCGCTTGCCAGGCAGGTTCTTATGCCACTGAGCTAACCCCAGCCCCCAACTGGAGATTTTTAATGGCAAAATATTGATATTATTGGATGAAATGTACAGACACAGAAACAATATTAGTGTCAGGATTAGCTCAACTATGAGACAAATCACATATAGTTTATCAGTCTATCTAGTGTTTATGTATAACAGAAATTAGAAAAAATATTCACAAATGCTCATAATATTTGTCCCTGAATGGTGAAATTGTGGTGTTATGGACTTCCACCCTCCGGATGGAATCTGTCCTTGGAAGAAGTGACACCAGGGAGCTTACAGAATTCTTTCTGTGTTCCTCTGGTTTGTCTCTGTCTGTCTGTCTGTCTGTCTGTCTGTCTGTCTGTCTATATCTTTCACACCATATGTATATACAGATGAAAGTTCTTATGAGCACACAGCAATAGCACATCTGTCTGTCTGCAAACCAGGAAGAAAAGCTTCACCAGAACCTAATCGTGTTGACATCCAGATCTTTGATTCCCAACCCCTCAAACAAGAAGATACATTTCTGTTGTTTCATCCTTATAGTCCATGGTATTTTGTTATATAGCCCAAGCTGACAAATACACATGAGTATCTGATTTCTGTCTTTATATTTTCTTTTGAAAAATTTAAAAACCATTATTAAAAAAAAAAAAAAAACAAAGCTTAGACTTCTGGGAAGACAGTGGAGTGCTAAGCAGCAGAGAAAGACCCTCTCTGAGAGTGGCCATCCAAACACTGACATATAGCAATATGAGGAAGACAAGAAGGAGGGAAGTGGGTCTGCTGTACCCAGGAAGGATTTGAAGTAAGAACTGAAGCCTATTGGGAGAGCAAAGAAAAAAACTCCAGTGAAGAAGAAGGCGGTAGCTCGCAGAGCCTTCTCCCTAAGTTAGGACTCACTGCACGGGAGGAGTGGTTCAAATCTGCAGATGCCAGTGACTGCTGGCAACATCAGAGGCCTCCACAGAGAGACACAGCGGTGGAAATAAGCAGTGGATGTGAAGGACTGCACTAGCTGGTCAGGAGTGCTGTAGACTTGAACGTCTTACTGGAGAGGGTGATTGGCTGGGAAACATCCTAGAGTGGCCAACTGACCTTAGAACTCAGAACAGCTGCTGGATCTATCCGGCAGCTCCCAGCTGAGTTCAAGCCCACAGAAAGTCTGTTGACAGCTTCATGCTGAATGGGTTTGCAGCCTCATGGCCAGAAAACAGGCTGAACTTCAGAGGGAATAATGATGCAAGTTCTCTAAGATTAAGAATAACCCTCCATAAAGCACTGCTGGCTTCCTGGGATAAGTCAACACAGATCTGAACTCTCTCTATACATTGTCCAGTGGAGACAAACCTGGAAGTGAACTTTTATCTTTCTCTCCTTCTCTCTCTCCCACTCTTTTTTTTTTCATCTTTCATTGTTTGATCTTGTTTGTATATGACTATGAATATGGTTTCTGGCTTCTTTGTGGTAGTTGTTCTGTTCTTCCTTTTACTTCTTCCTTTTCTCTTTCTCTCCTGTCTTCTGTACCAGTTTCCCAAAGTTTACATGGTTCCTACTTTTTTCTCCAACCTTGCTTCTAATCTCTTCTTCTTTTATTTCTCTATTTTTTCCCCTAACTTCTTTTATTTCTCTATTTTTTCCCCTAACTTCTTTTCTTTTTCTTCCTGTTATCAATTAAAAACTGGTGGTCAACTTAACACCAGCTGAATTTAATCGGCATGGTGCTGTGTATACATGGCCCACATAAGGAAAGTCGCCAGCATAAAAGGAGACCTGGAGAGGAAGAGTGGGATGTTGTGGGTTCTCCTAAGTGTCGTTGTTTGGAGCTGTTGATTCTCCTAGAGGAGCTTGTCATGGCTAGCCTCCCTGACATAAACTCGGCCATTATCATTGGAGGAACTTAGGACCTTGTCTCTGAGAGTGGCTGTGGTTCATTTTGTGGGGAGCTCTGGTCCTTACACTGAGAATTGCTTCCTGGCATGGAGGGGAAGATGTGTGCTGTTTAATCTCCAAGAGAAGCTTGTCCCACTGGCTTCCTGACATGTACTCAACTGTTCTCATCAGCAGAGGAGCTGAGACCTCATTGTTGCTAAGGATGACTGTGGTACTTTTCAGAGGAGCTCAGGTGTTTATTTTGAGTGTCACTTCTTGGCTACAGTTTAGAACCCTTAATTTACAGGTACAGATCCCTCACCCCACTGACATAGGCTTTCTAGCTTTCACCACTGACCTTTTGGGCCTTCTCAGCCCAGATCTGTAAAACAGACTTGCATCAGTCTTGTCATGGGCTCTAGGTCTCCAGCTGGACTCATGGAAGGCATTGTCATGGGCTCTAGGTCTTCAGCTGGACTCATGCAGGACATTGTTGTGGGATCCAGGCCCTTGGTTAGGTTTTCTTAGGTCTTTAGTGTTGTGGACAGATTTCTTGTATTTAACTCTGGGTGCCAATCATAAAATAATGCTATAAATTCTGTGTCCTATATATAATTGCTCTCCTTCTGCTGACTACAGGGTAAAATTGGCATATTGAGGACTTATTTACTGCATATAATCTTCTGGTTTGTTTTAGATTTTTTTATATAACTTCAAATTCAGTTCATATGGTTAAAAATGGTGAATTAGTGGTTATTACAGCTCATCATTTTCTATGCTGTGTTTGATGCTATTGTTATTGCTGATTGTACTATTTTAGCCAAAGTGATATAACTGAAAATACTGTGAGCCAGTGACAAAGAACCAGGGGTGGGCCAAGCAGGAAGCAGCTTCTCATCCTCAACAAATTGAAGAGGTAGGATCTTGCAACATACTCAAAACCCAAAAACCAGGTACACCTGGAAAACATGTCTGAGAAGTAATCATGTCCTAAGGTTTCTACATACTAGCAATAAAGCAATTCACCATAGGTAATTTTAAAGCATCAACCCAGGAATTAAACTAAAAAGAAAATGAGAAGATATTTAAGATGCAACCTCAGACATTCAGTTCATCAAAGGCCACCCACCTGGCCTCTCTGAAGTGGAAACAACAAAGCAAATGAATGAGGCTCTAGAAAGAATCAAGTCAGAAATTATTTATCAGATAACTACGGAGGTAGTGACCACAATGAAAATCAATCTTAGTGACTATAGAGAAGATACATATTTTTAAAAGGGGGGCGGAGAGAAAAATGAAAGCCACAAATGCCCAACACAGGAAAGAAATGGAATCAATAAGACACATTCAAACAGGTATCCAGGAGAATAAAACTTCTATTTGAAGTATCCACAGCAGAATGAGCCAATGTGAGGACAGAATCTTAGATACAGAAGGCAGGCTTGTGGTTAGCAATTGAAGCAAGCAGAAGGCAGTAAAAAACAAGGGACGACCATAGCTCCTTCTGCTCCTTTTATTTTATCCAAACTACTTAGGGTAGGTAGCAATCACACCCTTAATCTTAGTGCCCTTGAGTCTAGCACTCAACATGAATCAATTCCAGTGTCACACAGTCTAGATGCAGCCATCTCTGAACATACCCCACCTGTGATCACATGAAACTTTGAGGAGACACCTAAACACGAATCATAACAGAGTTTTTTCTCTCCATGAAAGATGGTGTTTTTTTCTCTAGGATTCTTTTTTTTTTTTTCATTTTTTTTCCTATTTTTTTTTTTTTTATAGGTACCGGTAACCGAACTCATGACCACACACCTGCAAGGCAGGTGCTTATGCTGCTGAGCTAAATCCCCAGCCCCTTTTTTCTAGGATTCTTAATTTAATTAATTAATTAGTGTTGTAATGCTAGAGATTGAGTCATGGGCCTTTGCACTGAGATACATCCCTAACATTTTTTTTTTATTTGAGACTAGATGTTGCTAAGGTATTAAATTTATAGACTGAGCTCAAACTTGCCATTCTCCTGCTTCATACTCCCAGAGTTTAAGATTGTAGGCACATGTCACCAACTTTGGCTGAGGATTCATTTCACTGAATTAGTTAAGCTAGCCCTGAATATTTTGTATTTAATTTTTACTTCATTTGAAAAATATTTATTTGAAAAATATTCATCATCTCCTATGTGACAGAAATACAGGGATGACAAGTAACTGACAAACTACTTTATCTGTGTAAGTTATAGAACTGTCCATGATTCAGATCTTGTTCACTTGTCACAGGAAAATAGGCTTACACAGGTAATAAGGGTTACCTGAATAATGAGTCATCTAGGAAGCAGAATGCTTCAGAAGGAAAAACACAAGGTCTGTCAAATGCTAACGTCATAGAGGAGTTATGCTAAATGATAGCTTCCTTTCCTTGAATTTTCCAATGCAGTCACCTGTCTTTCCCCTGACACTTCTGATGCTTACAAGGAAGCAGGTTGGAGCACTCCAGGATATCTCTGGGAGTTGTCACCATAACAAATACTTTGTCTATTTAGGAACATTTCCTCCAGGTATAGCAACCCTTTGGGAGCCTAAAAGTTCATACAATCCCCAAATAAGGGGATTATTACTCTCTGCCAGACCAATAGGCTGAGGTTTTCCTTGCCATAGGCACTGGACAGTCACCCAAGACTGGAGACCTGGCCCATAGGGAGCTGCATAACTGGAGACGTAAACATTCTTTCAAAATGGTGGTTCTTTCTGAGGACAATAGTACAATAAAATAATTTTGCATTATGGCAATGAGAACATTTCTCATACTTTGGGCCCCAAGTGTGCATGTGACAACCAACATTTCAAGATACCAAAGCTTTCCCAGAAACACAGCCTTTCTTTGTACTCAGCTGTCTTTCCCAGAAGGATGGTTGCCAGTGGTGAAATTCAGAATTCACCTCTACTCGCCTCCCAAAAAATCATTCCTTCCCTGCTCTAAATGCAGTCTCCTCTCCTGACTGCCCTGCTGCCTCTCACAGAGGGCACTTCAACAAATATTTTCTGCACTTCTTTCTTCTCTGTTTAGCATAGAGTTTCCTCTGTACACTCCTCCAGTTTTGATTGGACTAAAACCATTAGCACAATGTGTGAGTTATTATTTCTTTCCTGGAGATAGTTTCCCATTGAGACAGGAGTTGGAATTCTATTAGGCAGTAAGGACAGTGACCTCTAAAATGGAGCATGCTGAGTCATCACCCTCCATGGCTGTTATAAAATCAACTGGCAGAGTTCAGCAACTGAGCATTCAAAGTCCTCCCCAGAGATGACCAGAGAGTGATCGTGCAGGCCATTGTCTCAAGTGCACATGCCCTCTGCATGGATGCTATGAAAACTGCATAAATTTGACTTTGGAACATATATAGTCTCCTATAGATGAGCAATCATATTAATATAGGGGAAAGGAACTCCCATCCTGCTAGATGTCTGGTATGAGTTCATGTTCTCTAAGATGTCAGAATGAATTCTAAGAACAGTGGAGGTTTAGAGTAGAATATATTATTGGGGAAAGAAGGCTTCTGCCTGAGAGACAGAAGGGGTCCCAAGTGGGTTGCTGAGAACTCTGCCCTTCTAGGGATTTTTATAGAGCAAAACCATGAGGTGAAGTGGGGAAAAATGGGCAATCACAAGGTGGGTTATAAGGTGGGACAAAACTATGGTGAACCAATAAGATTACAAGAATAATTGCTCAGGTGATATTGATTAAATGGAGATCAAATGGGGGAAGCAAATCACACAGCAAGCAGGCATGAATCAGAACAGGGACTTTTCCTGGAGGGGATCATTGGCTCTTCCTGGCTTTCTCAAGATGGCTACCTATTTAGAATATCAATCCTGTTTATCCTTAGGGAAAGTTTGTGGTTGCATTCATTTCATTTTTATGTCTTGAGATCCAGCCCTCAGAGTAGGTGCCTGTCTCCCCTGCATTTGCAATGTATCTCATCTCCTGCACTGGCTCCTTCAAAGGCCCAGCCCTGTCCAATTGTCTACAATATTTCTACCTAACTTAGCTGTGTATGACAATATCCTTTACATAATGGCTTGAGTTTCCTTCTAAACCTATTAAAAGTTCCTAGACAAAAAGCCTTCATAGGGATCATTCTTGCACTTATATCTTTTAAATAAATCTGCTTGCACTCTTCCTCCTCCATCATAGTCACCCAGGCATTTCAGCAACACCATCACATGGAGAGAAGATTGCTTACTTTTCACTTTTCTTTCCTTTTTGGCAAAAATAGATGCCTCTTTTCCTGTCACCAAAGTCACGTGTGATGATGACCCTGTGGTGACTCTCCTTAGCATAGGCACAAGAAAGTGCCTCATGGGGAAGGGAACTTCCACCCTGGCTCAGTCTGCAATTGGTTTGTGGCCCATCCTATATCTAGGAAAGCCCTAGAAGAAAATGGCTTTTCATTTTTTTGTCATTTCCCAGACCTCCCCATAAACAATACATTCTGACAGTTATGTGATCAGAAAGAGGCTGGGGGTGCTTGTTAATTTTTCTACCATAATCTTGTTCTGACTAAATCAGCATAACTGGAACCTGATCCCTCGAACTTCCGGGCCTATCACACTCAAAATCCTTTAAAGATGTTACAAGTCTGTAAATTAGCTTAGTTAATAGGATATAGAATAGAAACGTGACCCTAAGATTAAAGAAATGGATTCAGAAAATCCAAAGGATATTTGTGGCAAAACATCTTAGATTACCTACTGAAAAAAAATAATATCTTTTCACCGCTGGACAGGCCATCATTTTTTTTTTCTGTAAAGCAAATCCAAGCTTTCTACAGATTCACGGACTCCACAGATTTTCACCCCCCAACACATAAATATGCCTAGCTCCAGACAAAAGGTGTCCTTGTCTGGAGGGTTTGTGTACGTGTATATTTTAAATTCTTTCTAATAAACCTCTATGCCCCCACTTAATGAATCCTGAGATTCTTTCTGTGATGAGAGTGAAGAATTTACTCAGTGGGCTGTGTTGAGGTCACCACCTCCTCTTTAGCAAAACTACTCAGACCCTGTCCAACGATAATCTCTCTAAGAAGCTATCTTTTGGAAACCATGCCAAAAAGAGGTTAAGTGACTATAGTGAGAAGGAGCAACCCTGGGTGTTCAGGGAGAGGAATCAGCGTACAGAGACCTACTCTAACTCTATGTGTCTCTTCTGTGTGTTCACATGCACATATTATGCAAGGGACTGGAAATAGTCTTTGTTTTATTTTTTTGAATGAGACAGTATATAAATAAGGACATCTTGTTTAAGTACATTTGGGTCCACATCTGTGAAATTTCCCTATTCAATGAATGGCATCAAAGCCTATTTCCTATGTAGATCATATTGTCATCATATTTTCTCTTCTTCATTGCTACTGCTCCATCTCTGTCCAGATGACTATCATTTCTTCACATTAATTCTAGCCTCAACTTTAGTCTCTCCAATCTGCTTTACACAATACAGCTGGATTTTTCTAAAATTTGATTCTGAACAGAGCTTTCATGTCTAGAGCTCTAATGTCTTTCACTGTCCTAAAGTGTAATGTCTAAGTTGCTCAGTGCTGCTTTAGGTGGTTTCTCTTACCACTGTTACCGTTTGTTGCCAAGTCAGACTTAAGTTGGGTCCTTTTTCCCTCTCAGAATCATAGGGCCAATGAACAACACTAAGCAAGAGTTAAACAGCAAGGAAAGTTTTATTCTTAGCCCAGAAATAGGAGAAGTCAGAGAAAAAAGCCCTCAGATTTTCTCACTAACCTTTCAAAGCTGAAAATATCATGGGTATAGATTAAGCAAAATGAAAAAGGAGAAATAGTCTAAAGGAGTAGAGGAATATCTGTGTGGTTTCTGGGCATAGGTAGAGCTTTTCTTGGAATTATTTTGCTCCTTTTAGCCTCTCCCAGTCATCGTGATGGTGACTGTGAATTGTCATAGCATTAGGAGGGTAGGGATTTTACTAGGGCAATGGGTCTAAAGTATGAATGGTCATTCAACATTGGCTCAATGCTGCTGAAAGTCAGACTGGCCCAGTGACATCTGTGCTATTCCTGGAGGCTGAGTAGGAAACTCACCAACTTCATTATTTCTAGAATGCAGAAAATCATACTTTACTTATTGTGTAAATTCCTCTTATAGAAAAAGCATGGGTAAGCACTTCTATTGCATAGCCTCTTCTTACAGGAAGAGTATGGTTGTTAATTTGAGGATAAGAGCTCTTCTCTCAGTGATACTTTATCTTACCCCTTTCCTCTCCCTATCAATCTGTGATGTTACATTGATTAGCTCCACTCTCTAGGGACTGTGAGCTTGGCTGTGCAACTTGCCAGCCTTCTCTCTACCTGTTGTGTCTGCAGGTTTCTGCTTCAAGCTCTGTCACTCTGGAAAACTCCACCTGGGTACTTATGCCCAAGGCAACAGTTATAACACATATAGTTCTGTAGGTTTCCTTGTTAGACAGTTCCAGATGAAAATTCTGGAAAGAACAAATCCTATGTTAGCCTCTTTCCCACGCTGGACTGAAACATCCAGTGCGTGGATGGGCACTAGCTACGTTCTGCTGTCTGGAGGCTATGCCAGTCCAAGTCTCACGCGCCCACTTTGTGCAGGATCAGACCTCAGGCTCCAGAGCACAGCCCAGACAAGAGCAGAGCATGAGCATGAGGCGCCTCCCAAACCACTATTTCCAGAATTGTCCCAAAATGCAACCTCTCCATGCAAAATCTCTGCAGGGCTTCAATCTAGGTTGGAAGTTTTCCTTCACTCAGAATGCAGAAGTCAGGAATAATCTATATCTTTCCTTTTGCTGCAGGAATGAAAGCAGTCCCAGGCCTTTCCTTCCATGGTTTCTGTGAAGGTTCACTTAAAATTTATTCATTTTATCAGCTCATCATGTTATTAAAAGTTTCCTTTGGAAAGCATAGAGCAGAGGGAATTGCCACAGCTGTGCCTGGATTGATTTAGTCCCACTTTATGTCCATCCCCACTTTAGGTAACCCTGTGTATCGCTAGTTTTCAGTTCTGCTCACTGGTTTTGGGGGGGGTCTCTTCTATGCAGGTCCGGTGCCTTGAGTACCATGCTGTGGGGGTTGTGGGGACCTTCAAACTGTCTGCTTTCAAAAGGTGAGGAAGGGCTTACTATTTGTAGTCTCAGTCACCAGAGAGGGGGAAAAAACCTATAATGGGCCCCAGCTTTTCCTTCTCTCTTGCTCTTATTCTTCAGTCTTCACATTGAACTCTATTCCTGCTATAAAAGTTTAACTCACCAGTCTTGATGCAGAAATTTCCTACCAGTACACACCCGCTAAGTCCTCAACACTGATAGCCTATCTTCTTCTTCTGTTTTTTTTTTTTTTTTAATTTGAAAGAGAATAAAACAAAAGGGGGCAGTACAGAGCAGATCAGAACAGGACAACATAGGCAACACAGTACTTTACATTAAGACAACTGGACATCAACAGTAGCTAACAACATATCACTTACTCTGCTATAGTTGAGCATAGTTTCAAATACAATATTATCAAACATAACACAATAGTATAAAGCCATGCATAGAGTGAAAGAATTACAGGGCTTTCTGAACCGAATAACAGAAAATGATCAATGGGTACTATAATTTCTCATTTTTGATAAAAAAATTTTTTTGTTTGAACTGTCATACATATTCAAATTCCAATAAGACACAATGTGATAGATAGAAACATCTAGTAGAACACAAAAAGCATGGTAGGACTTCTAAGAAGGATGATATTAAATCAGCAATAGCTGTCATAATGTTTTCTTCAAAACAGCTGTTCATATCATCACGTATGATACAGTCAAACAAAACAGGATAAAAACATTCCAACTGATGATTGAAAACTTTGAAAGACTTCAAAGCTATGAGATGGGGACTCATGCTTACCATAAAGTCTTATATACTCTTATCAAATCTCATACTAGGGAGACTATATTGTATTTACCCTTGTGAGTTTGGTTTATTTCGCTTAAGAGAATGGTCTCAAGTCGTGTCCATTTATTTATAAATATCTCGATGTG
>PVJX010030277.1:0-22192 GCA_004027295.1 Dolichotis patagonum
CAAACAGATAGAATCCCTCAAAGAACAATATAAGAAACAAACAGAATGCATAAAGCAGATTCAAAGAGACATACAGGAAATGAAAAATTCTATTGAAAGCTGTAAAAACCGCCTCAATGAAAGTGAAGACAGAATTTCAGACCTCGAAGATAAGATTGCAGCCAGTGAGCAGGAAAGACAAGATCTCTTAAAAATAACAAAGAATCAGGAAATAACAATTCAACACCTGCAAGATGATGCAAAGAAAAATAACATAAGATTAATAGGGAAAAGGAATTCTTACACACTGTTGGTGGGAATGTAAATTAGTATAAGTACTATGGAATGCAGTGTGGAGATTCTGCATAAACTAAGTTGGAAAGATGGCTTGACAGCCACTGTTCATACTGCCAGCTCGGGCTGTCTCTAGTGTCTGTGGTGGGAGGTCTTCCTGTTTGTGTGTCCAGTTTCTTTCATGAAACTTTCAGTGTACCAGTAATCCTAACTCTTATTTTACTCTTAAATATTTTGTTCTTTTCCATGCTATTGTGAGTAGGATTTTTTTTTTTTTTTTGTTTCCTTTTCAGATAGGTCATGGCTAGGTGCAGAAACACAAATGATTTTTGTATGCTGATTTTGTATTTTGCAGCTTTACTGAATTACAGCATTGTAATGTTTTAAAATAGAGTCTTTCTATACTTAAGATTTTGTCTTTAAACAATTTAGGTTTCAATTATTGCTTTCCTTTTTTCTGTTCTAATTTTTGAGACAGCATCTCACAGTATAATTTGCCTGTCTTGAATGTACTATGTAGCCCAGGCTGGCCTCAAACTTGTGGTGATTCTCTTGCCTCAGCCTCCTGAGTGCTGGGATTATAGGCATACTCCACCAAACTGGCATGTTTATTTCTTCTCCTTGCACAGTTGCTGTGGCTAGGATTTCTAGTACCATCTTGAATAGAAGTGGAAAGAGTAGACATGCTTGCATTGGTTCTGATCTTAGAGAAAAAACTTTCAGGTTTCCCCTGATTAAGCATGATGTTAGCTGTGGGTTTTCACATATGGCTTTTATTATGGCAAGGTATTTTTTAAGGATACAAATGATACAGAATTTCAAAAAAATAGTAGGAAATTAACACTAATATATTACATATTGTTATCATAGAAGTAGTTGTTCAGGTTATAAGATTTAAACATAAAAAAAGATCAAATAATCAAAAATGATCAAACAATCAAACAACGCAAACTGTTCTTTTGGATGAACTAACAGAAACTAGTAGTATAGTTATCTATCTTGTATATATTTACACACACACACACACACACACACAAACACACACACACACGTATGTATACCTATATACCCATAATCTTTTCCTTTCTTCTTGTTAAGGTATTTTCTATCTTTCATTTGTTGTGAAGTTTTTAAAATGGAAGTTTTTATTTTTTTCCTTTTTATTGAGTTTATTGGTACAATTTACATATATATAATGGTCACATTCATCATAGGGAACTTGTACGTGTACATGATCTATCTGAGTTTCTCTTTTTCCCCCCATTCTCCTTTTCTCCCTTCAACCTCTCTTCTTATTTTTAATGCTTTGCTTCTATTTTATTCTTTTCTCATTTTTTCTTTTTTCTTCCCTCACCCCTCTACTTCTTTCCTTTTGAATAATTTCTTTCTATTCACTATATTTATTGTACATTTTGGTTCTCATTTACACTTTTAGTTTCTCACACCAGAGAGGCAATGCACTATCTACACATGCATGTCTGATTTATTTTACCTAAGGGTATGGTCTCAATGTCCATGTACTTAGCTATAAATGTCTCAGAGTTATCCTTCTTTATGGCTGAATCATGTTCCATTGTATAAAAAGATCACATCTTTTTTTGTACATTTATCAGTTGATGGATATTTGGGCTGCTTCCAAGATTTAACTACTACAAATTGTGTTACTATAAACATAGGTGTGCATATATCACTGTGGTATGATGCTTTTATTTCTTTTGGGATGATAACAAGAAGGAGAATAGCTGGGTCAAATGGGACCCATAAATGAAAGTTTTTATTATGTTACATTTTGTACTTTTGCAGGGTTGGGGAATGTAGCTCAGTGAGCTTATCTAGCACGTGTGAGACTCTGGGTTTGATCCTTAGTGCAAAATTTTTTTTGTACTTTTCCTTCATGTATTGATATGTTTGTGCAATATTTCATCTTTGTTTTGTTGGTTTGCTGTTGAATTTGGTTTGTTAGCATTTTGGTAAGGATATTTTTGCATCTGTGTTCATTAAAAATACTGGCATATAGTTTTCTTGAGGTATCTTTGTCTTTCGCAATGGGATAATGTTGGGCCTTATCAAGTGTGTTTGAAAGTATTCTTGCCTCTTAGATGTTTTAGAGGACTTAGAGTAGCTTAGGGTATCCAGAGTGTTGACATTTGATTGTGATCGTGGTCTTTTAGGATCCTTGTAATTTTTTTGGTATCAGTTGTAAATACTCTTTAATTCTAAGTTTATTTGAATCTTCTCTCTTTTTTCCTCAGTATAGCTAAGTGTTTGTCAATATTATTCATCTTTAAGGAAACGGAGTACTACTCAACTATAAAGAAAGATTGCATCAAGGCTTTTGTAAGTAATTGGATGCCACCTGAGACCATACTCAGTGAAATAAATCAGACTCATGTGTGTAAAAGACTCTTTGTTTTTAAACTTGCTTTCTATTTTTTGACTTCTGCTTTAATTTTTGTCATTCCATTTCTTCTGTTAGCTTTAGGGTTAGTTTGCATTTCTTTTTCTCCCTTCTTTCAGTAGAAATTCAGGCTGTTGAGTTGAGACTTCTTCTTAGCATAGCCATTTGTTGCAACAAACTTGTTAGTACTGCTTTCTCCATAATTTGTGAGTTATGTTATGCTGTGTTTTCACTTTTCTTGAGGTATTTTCTAATTTCCATTTTTTCTTTGACTCAGTGGTTGTTCAAAATATGTGTTTTAATTTGCATGTATTTGTAAATTTTCCAGTTTTCTTCCTGCTGTGGATTTCTATTTCATTCCATTGTGGTCAGGAAAAATACTTTGTTTTGTGACCTAATATGCGGTCTATCCTAGAGAATATTTCATCTGTCCTTGAGAAGCATGTGTGCTGCGCAGTACAATGTTCCATGTATGTTCTGCTCCCTCTCTAGGGCTGTTTGAGTCTTCTGTTTACTGGTCTCTGTATATTATATCTTTCATGAAAGTAGGGGTACTATAGTCCCTTAGTGTTGCTGTATTGCCTTTTTCCTTCCTTACCTCTGTGTTTGCTTTGTATATTTATATGCTTTGATGTTGGGTGCGTGCATATTTATAATTGTTATATTTTCTTAATGGAAAATATATCATTATTAATGTGATAGTTTTAATTTAAAATATATTTTGCTTGATATAAATATCTCTACTTTTGCTCTCTTTTCCTTACCATTTGCATAGAGTATCTGTGCTCTTAAATCTCAAGTGTGTTTCCTGTAGACAGCACACAGATGGGCCTTACTCTTTTTTTAAAAATCCATTCAGCCACTTTAAATCTTTTGATTACAGTTTAATTCACTTACATTTAAGTTAATTATAAATAGGGGAGAGTTTACTGTCCAATTTTATTGTTTTAGTCTTGTAGTTCTTTTGTTTATCTGTTCCTCTCTTGTGTTTTATTGATTATTTTGTAATATTATGCTTTGATTTCTTTCTCTTTTTTATATAACATAGTTTTTTTTTTTTTTGCTACTGATATAGGGGAGTGAAACTCCCGACCTATTATGTCTGGTATGAGATTGTGTTCTCTAAAATCAAAGAATGAATTTTAGGAACAGCAGAGGTGAAGAATAGAATATATTTATTGAGAGAAAGAAAGCTTCTGTTGGAAGAGAGACAGAAGGGGTCCCAAGAAGGTTGCCCAGGACTGTCTTTCCCAGGGACTTTTATAGAGTAAAACCATCGATTCAAGGCAGGGGAAGACTGGGAACTCACAAGGCAGATGGGCATAAGGTGGGACATAACTACATTTAGTCAATAAGATCAATAGTTTAGGTAAAATTGTTACATTGGGGACAAATGAAGAAGTGAGCCATGTAGAAAGCCGGCATTCTTCGAGAGCAGTGACTCTTCCCTAGGGATTGGAATGGTGACTCCTGACTTCAAGTGATCCAGATTTAATCCCTAAGGATTATACTTAAGGGTGTGGTTGCATTTTTTTTTTTTTTTTTGCCTTCTGTTTTGAGATCTGGCTCCCAGCAAGAGGTGTGTCTCCCCTCCGAGGTCATCAGATATCTGGTCCTCTGTGAAGGTTTCCTCGAGGGCCTAGCCCTGTCTGACTGCCTATAATATTTCTAACTGGCTCCACTGTCTGTAACACTACCTTGAGGTTTTCATAAAATATCTTATATTTTAATCTATTTTAAGCTGATAACAAATTTAGTTTACTTCTTCCCCAAAATGCTTTGTTACTATTGTCACAATATACAGTTATTCATAGTGTATATCTAAATTTTTTTTCCTTGTTTTGATTCTGGGGATTGAAACTAGGACCTTGAATATGCTATGTATGTACTCTATCACTGAACTATACCCCCATCCCTAAACATATTTTTTTAGTTATTATTATTATTATTATTATTTTTTTTTTACAAAATTAAAGCATACAAAGTAGACATTCAAACAGTGAGACTATTAACAGTTCTGCTCAACAATCTAACAAAAACAGTAGTATGGTCATCTATCTTCCACACTTAAACATACATGCAGTTATATCCTTTAGAGCACTTTCTTTTGGTATCTTTTTTACACTAGTAATTATGCACTTTGGGTTTTATTTCTCCTACAGTTCTTATTACTTTTTTTTTATTTTAAAGAGAATAAAACAAAAGAGGGCAGAACAAAGCAGATCAGAACAGAACAACATGAGCAACACAACACTTAACAGTTAGACAACCGGACATTAACAGTAGCTGTCAAAATATCTCTTTCTCTGCTATAGTTGAGCATAGTTTCAGATAAAATAATATCAAACATAACACAATAGTATAAAACCATTCAAGAGAATGAAAGAATTACAGGACATTCTGAACCAATTAACTATGATCAATGACTACTATAATATCTAATTTTGAATAAAAAGATTTGTTTATACTATCACATATATTAAAATCCCAATAAGACACAACATAATAGAACTGATGGTAATAGCAGAGTAGAAGCATGGTAGGACTTCTAAGGAAAATGATAGTAAATCAGCAATGGCTACCATAATGTTTTGTTTTCTTCAAAACAGCTTTTCATACCATCACACATAATAAAGTCAAACAAAACAGAATAAAACCATTCCAACTGATGAATGAAAGCATTGAAAGGCTTCAAAGTAATGAAATGGGAAATCATGCTTACCATAAAATCTTATATACTCTTGCCAACTCTCATACTAGGGAGACTATACGTTATTTACACATGTGAGTTTAGTTTATTTCGCTTATGAGTATGGTCTCAAGTTGTGTCCATTTATTTATAAATATCTCAGTGTGATCATTCTTTTATCCATTGTATAAAAATACCACAACTTTTTAATCCATTCCTCAGTTGATGGGCACTTAGGTGCTGCTGTAAATATGGGTACACATATATCACTGTGGTATGATGTTTTCAGTTCTTCTGGGAATATGGCCAGAAGTGGAATAGCTGGGTCAAATGGGACTTCCAAACCCAGCTTTTTGAGGAATCTCCAGACTGACCTCCACAGTGGCTGCACCAGTCTGCACTCCCACCAACAGTGCAGAAGAGTTCCTATTTCCCCACAGCCTCTCCAGCACTTGTTGTTGGTAGTTTTTTCTATCCTGACCATTCTTTCTGGGGTGAGAAGGAATCTCAGTGTAGTTACTATTATTTTTAAAATATTTTCATCACTTAACTTTTATGCTAGAATTAAAAGTGATTTATTTGTACCATAATAGTAATGCAGTATTCTGTATTTCTCTGTGTTAGCCTTTACTAATGAATTTCATATTTATTAAGCTATTGTGTTGCTTTTTAGTGTCTTTGTTTCAATCTGAAAATTTTCCTTTTGCCAACTACTTACTTGAGAGGCTCTGGTAGGGAATCACTTGAGCCTATTGAGTTCCAGACCAGTTAGGGCAGTAAAGACAGACTCTACTACCAACCAACCAACCAACCCCAGAACTCCTTTTAGTATTTCTTATAAGGCAAGATTAGTAGTGGTGATGAACACTGTCAGCTTATATTAGTCTGAGAAAGTTTTTCTCTTGCCCTCATTCCTGAAGGATAATTTCACTGGGAATAGTATTATTGCATAGCAGGTCTTTTCTATTAGAATTTTGAATGTATCACCCCACTCCCTTCTGGTTTGCAGAGCTTCTTCTGATAGACATACTGATAATCTTATGGGAACCTGTTCTGTCTAGTGTGCAAACCTCCAACACAGATGATTTTATGATAATGCTTAGATGTAAGTCACTTTTTTCTTGCTTCTTTCAGAATTTCTCAGTGATTTTTGTTAGTGTGGATTTCTTTGGTTTCTTGTTATGTGGTGTTTGGGGGATTCTTGATACTGAAAAAATTATTACTTTGCCAAGCATAACAAATTTTTGGTCATCAATTTTTTTAGTTCTTTCTCTCTTTGATTCTCATAATTCATATATTCATATTAGTTAGCTTGATGGTATTCCTTAATTCCCTTAAAATTTCCTAATTTAAAGTAATTTAATTTGTTTATTGTTTATTTCAAAGAGAAAAAGAAAAAATATAAATAGAAGCAAAAAAGTTTCAAAACAGGTTAATAGGAGAGTGACAATAATTAATACATTGAGTATACTTTATAGTAGTTACTCAGAGTACAAGATATAGGCGTGAAAGTTTATCCAATAACATTAGCCAAAACTTTTCTTTTCAATGCACTAAGACAAACTAGCTATAACTATCTTAACTACTTTGTGTGTGTGTGTATGTACATATATATGTATATACATATATACATATACATATACATATACATATACATATACATATACATATACATATGTATGTTTTTTTCCTTATCTCTTCCTTTCTCCTTCCTGCCATCAATTTCTCCTCACTTTTGAACAGTTTCTTCCCAATTCACTATATCAATTGTACATTTTGTTTATTTACTCATTCAACTTCCCACACTAGTGAGCAATATGATATTTACACATGTGGGTGTGACTTATTTCAGTTAAAAGTATGGTCTCAGGTTGAATCCATTTATCTATAAAAGTCTCAAGTTTGTCCTTTATGGCTGAGTAGTACTCCATTACACATATATAAAAAATCACATCTTTTTTTATCCATTGCTTGGTTGATGGGCATTTGGATTATTTCAAAGATTTAGCAATTACAAATTGTGGTGCTGTAAACATGGGTACACATATATCACTGTGGTATGATGTTATTAATTCTTTTGGAAAGATATCAAGAATGGGAATAGGTGGCTTGAATGAGATCTCTAATCTTATTTTATTATGGAATCTCCACACTGATTCCCACAGTGGTTTATACCAGTTTACGTTCCCACTAACGGTGGAGAAGGGTTCCTTTTTGCCCACAGCCCCTCCAGTATTTGTGAATAGTTGTTTTCTTGATGACAGCTACTTTTTCTGGAGTGAGATGAAATCTTAGCGTTGTTTTAATTTTCATCTCTTGAATGACCAATGCTGTTGAACATTTTTTCATATATTTATTTGCCATTTGTATTTCTTCATCTGAGAAGATGACCATTTTTGGACTGGGTCTTTAAATTTAGGGTAGGTCTGATTTTTTTCAATTCATTATATGTTCTGGATATAAGTCCTTTGTCTGAAGGACAACTGATTACAGTTGTTTCCCACTTTGTGGGTTGTCTATTCACTCTGTTGGTGATTTCTTTTGATGTGCAAAAACATTTTTAAAAGGTGAGATCACATTTGTTGATTTTTTGTAGTATTTCCTGTGTGATCTGGGATTTGTTTATAAAGTCTCTGCCTATACCTATGTCTTCAAGATTTCTACCAGTTTTCTCTTCTAGTAGATTTAGTGTTTCTGTTTTAATATTTAGATATTTAATCCATTTTGACTTTAATTTAGTGTCTGGTGATAGATATGGGACTAGTTTTATTTAAAAAAAATTTTTTTTTAAAAAGAAAAACTGAAAAAAGGATAGAAAAAATATAGAATTTAAAAAAGTAAGAAATTGACCCTAATTAATATATTACATATTGTTATCTTAAAATAGTTGTTCAATTTACAAGGTATAGGCATAAAAATGATCAAACAATCAAACAATGACAGCACAAACTTTGATGAACGAACAGAGAATTAGTAGTAAGTTATCTGTCTTGAACATATACATATAGATATGGTTGCATGTGTACACTTACATACATATAGTCTTTTCTGTTCTTCCATATCTCTTTTCCCCTATCCAAGTTATTCTTTCCTTTTGAGCACTTTCTTTCCCTTTCATTATTACAATATCTATTGTATATTTTGGATCTAATTACTCTTTCAGGTTTTTATGATTATTATTTATTTTTTATACTAGGGAGACAATACAAAAATGTGAGTCTGATTTATTTCACTTATGAATATAGTCTCAAATTGCCTCCATTTACCTATAAAAGCCTCAATATTATCTTTTTTATAGCTGAGTAATATTCCATTGTATAAAAATACCACATCTTTTTTATCCATTCTGCGGTTGATAGGCATTGGGTTGTTTCCAAGATTTAGCTATTATAAATTGTGCTACTATAAACATGGGTTCACATAAATCTTGAAGACATAAGTGTAGGCAGAAACTTCATAACAAATCCCAGACCACACAGGAAATACTACAAAGAATCAACAAACATGGTCTCACCTTTTAAAAAAGTTTTTGCACAGTAATTGAATAGGTGACATGACCTTTTCAATTTTTCTGGGAAAATACCCAGAAAAGGAATAGCTGGATTGAATGGGACTTCTAATCCTAGTTTTTGAGGAGACTCCGTACTGAATTCCACAGTGGCCACACCAGACAACCTCTGGGACTGGGGTTCCTGGGTCCTGCGAGGTCGTCTGCGGAGACAGCAGGAGTCGCAGGAGGGGCCCGGGTCTAGCCTGGCCCTTCACATGCCGCTGGTGTTCTTGTGTTTCTGGTCCTCAGTATCTCTTTCTAATATTTTTTTCAGAACATTCTGAAGAACTGATTTGGTAGTCATAAATTTCGTTGGTAGTCCTTTGTCAGGAAAGTACCTTATTTCTCCATTGATTTTGAAAGACAGTTTTTCAGGCTACATCAATCTCTGTTGAAGATTGTTTTCATTTAGGGCTTGAAACACCTTACTCCAAGTTCTCCTTGATTTGAGACTTTGAGTTTACAAGTCTTCTGTGATTCTGATGGACTTTCTTTTATAGGTCTTTTGTTTGTTTTCTCTAGCTACGTTTACCATTTTGTTCTTGTGTTGAATTTCTGAAATCTTGATTATTATATTCCTTGGTGTAGATTTATTTGATTTGGCTATTTGAAATTCTATGTGCTTCATTTATTTGTATGTAAAGTTCTCCATCCATGTTGGAGAAGTTTTCTGCCATTATTTCTGTGAAGAGATTTTTAACATCTTTTGCATTGGCTCCAGCCTTTTCACTGACCCTAATCAATCTTATGTTGTTCTTTGCTTCATCTTGTAGTTGTTGGATTGATTTTTTGTGATCTTTTGTTATTGTAAAGATATCTTTATTTATTTTTTTGTGTCACTAGTCATAATCCTGTATTGTAGATCTGATATTCTATCCTCATCTTCATTCAATCTGTTGTGTATATTTTCAATGGCGTTTTTAATCTCCTTGATTTATGTTTGGATCTGTTTTATTGATTCGGTTTCTTTTTTTTACTGAGCATTCATGGTTTCCATTGTTTTTCTGAGCCTTTCTATTTTTTTAATCTGTGTCTTCTTTAATGTATTTTATTTTGATTGTAGTTTCTTTTTGCAGCTTAGAGATTACTTTTTCTGTGGTGTCTTCCATTTGTTTTTTCACTTCTGCTGCTATCTTTTCAGAGAGTTTCAGTGGTTAGCTTCTGATTTCTTCTGTCTCTTTGTGCTCTGGACTTGTCTAAGGTGAACTGGGGATTTAGGGTTGCATTTTGCTTCTTTGTGTTTTCATTTCTACTTTTATTTTACTTTATTTTTTGTGTTGTTATTTGAAGATTTGTTATATTAAATGCTTTATCTCTGGTGTAGAGGATTTCCTAAGAAATATCTATTCCTCATCCTGTCTTTAGATGTAGGTGGTTCTTACTCTTTACATCTATTCCAAGAACTTACCTTCCCAATGTATTAAGAATGTAAAGTTACTATCTATTTGACTCAGGGCCCATTCCTTTAGTACTGGACTATGGTGATGTTTATGATCCTCTACAATCATGGTGTTGTCATACAGGGAGAAAAACTGATTATAACAGCTATGATACCTTGATTGAAGTAGTATAGTTAGCAATAACAATAAACTCAAGATCAGTCTGCCTACTGCCAAACTGTGGTAACTATTATCCTGATATCTTTAGATGTAGGAACAAGTTCTATAGTTATATTGCAACAGAAAATGGCTCCCCTCAGCCGGTATTCTTTAGTTTCTTAGTTGCCCCGGTAATAGTTCCTGTTCCAGTTCTTTCTGCTTCTGTATCTTAGAAATGGCTGATCACTGTGATGCATAGCTGCTCACTATGACACACATTGTATAAACTAATCTCCAGTTGACAAGTCATTTTGTCTCTGTACTTCCTACTTACTTATCCCATATAAGCCCTAAACCATCAGAGATTAGGGCCTGATATTTTGGGAATGATCCCCGTCAGTGTCTGTTGATATAAATAAATCTGCCTCCAAACCCTGAGTGTTGTTTTGGTGTTTCTGCTTGCCACTGCAATATAATCCAATTTATACAAGGAAACCGTATGCAATGATTTTCCACTTAGCAGAGTCATTTTACCATGTTGTGTGGAGGGCTTAAGTGGGATGGGGCTAGGTTGATGAGCTAAATGAGGTTAACTATAGTAAGTTTGGGGGGCATAGGATGAACATCCAAGCTTTGAGTAATTGTAGGATAGAAGAAGGAATGATTGGAAGAGAAAGCCTAGGAGTATTGAGGTGAATCAGAAAGAGAAGAGTCAATGTTTACATGAAAATATTATAAAATCAAGCAAAATAATTGATGAAAGAGAGGCAGAAGATGAGCAGAATAAAATGAAAAGAAACGTTAGAGATCTAAGTCATGAGAGAAAGAGAAAAGAAACAAAGGAAGCAAAAGCAAAACAAACAAACAAACAAACCCAGGAGACAAAAATAATCACATACACACACAGAGAAAAAAACCAAAAATGAAAAACAACAAACACTGTGGGATGGGAATAGTTTTTTGTGGCTGGAGTTCTCTCCAGCCACTTAGAAAAGAAAAAAGAAGAAGAAGAAAAGAAAGAAAGAAAGAAAGAAAGAAAGAAAAAAAAAGGATGGCAACCCTACCTGCCCACTTGTAATTCTATGTGTCTTTGTTTCCAAGCACAACACTGGCTCACCTAAATTACCACCTGCTGGCTCATATCATTACTGTTCCTTCAGACTATCCTTCATCTCTAGTCCTGGCTATCCATTGTGTGCATCCTAGTTGGGGGCCCTACTGTGTTGCTGGTGTTCCTACAGGTCTCTAGACCTTGCTGATGGAGAAAATGAGGAGTCCTTGGATTTTTTGCTGGGTCCTCCATTGCAGGTATTCTACCCTTGGGTCATCTGGGTCCTGCCAGTAGAGGAAGGGATGAATCAATTCTAATTTTATTTTATTTTGGCTCCTCTGCCTTATTTCAGTGACCTGTCTTAAAGTGCCCAGATCCTTTCTTCTATTTCATCTGGCCTGTTGTTTAAACCCTGTAGTGAGAATTTCAGTTTAGCTCTTATGGTATTAAGTTACATGATTTCTCTTTGGAACTTTTCAATATTTTCCTTTTGTTTAAATGCAGACAAGGAAATATATCTTCATTGTTCTCATGATTTTGGTGATTATCTTTATGATTATCTTTTGTGTTTATGATGGCTTTATGGTGAATGTCTTTATTATAGGAAACTCAAGCAATTTTGTTTTATCATTTTGTTCGAAACATCTTTTTGGGAGTTTTCATTTTCCTTGACTTCCTGTGTTGGAGTCTGTGTGTTACACAAAACATGTACTTCTTCCAGTCTTTATTGAATTGCCTCATGCAGGAGAAGAACCCCACCAACTGCCCAAGCCAGAGATTCTGTGGGCCCCTACCGCTTCTGTCCCTTTCCAGGAACAATAAGGTAGCTGTGATTTTTAAAAAATGTGTGTGTGGTTTCTCTGTGCTGAGCCAGGGCAGAACACAGGAGGCATTATATCCACCCTCCCTATTATTTACCAAGTGGACAGACTTTCACTTGGACCTGTCAGAGCTTCAAGACTGGCAAGGCAGAGGACAGTTCTCTGGGAAGCCCCCTCAGTCAGGGTGCTGATGCACAAACCCTCTCCTTCCCTACTCTGGAAAAAACTAGGAGCTAGGGGGCAGGTCTGTTCCTGACCATGTGATGCTGGGCCAGGGTAGCATTTTGGGAAGCTGTGTCTCTGGGCCTCCCTACAATTTTTGATGCTTAGATTTTTTGTTTGTCTGAGGTGCAGGAGCTATTCAGTTAATGCTTGTATTTCTTATAAAGCAAAATTTTCTCTCAATTGCAGAATTTGTGAGTCTATATAGAGAACTAGGGCGCTAAGAGTCTTTCTGTGTTGTCTTAATAATATCTTGTGGCCCATTACTCATGAACCAATTTTCCATGTCTCTTGTCTCTTTTTTCTCAGGAGAGGATCTACTCTCAAGGACTCTTAGTTCTCTATGTGAATAGATACTTCATATTTGAATCAATCTTCAGGATCATGATAAAGGTCTCATCTCTGTGGATTCTATGTCTGTGTCTATCTCTATGGGATGCTAGACGTTCCTGATATGGGCAGAAAGGAGAACTCCCAGTCATCTCACTGGTCCCTTGGTGTGAGATCCACTATTATGGTACAAATAGGGGAGGGAGGAAGTCCTATTTGAACCATAGTTCTGTAGCCATGATTTTCTTCCATGATATAACCACAGCTCCCTTTGACTAAAGCAAAGCGTAGAGAACATGTGTTTGTTGTCAACCTCTCATCTTCCTTTGCTTCTGTAATCCTTTAATGTTTATTGCTCAGGTGTAATGTGTTCCTCAGCTCTACCTGCTTGCTAGAACTGTCCTTGGTGCTGCCTGACTTGTACTTTGGGCCTCTCCTCTTCCTTTCTCCTATCACAACTCACCTGCTCAGAATGCCATTCATCAAAAGCTGATCTCTTCAGGAAAATGATAAGCTATTTTGAGCCGAGACTGAGATATTGATGATGAATTTGACTTACCTCTTAATCCAGCTGTTCCTGATATAACGTGATTAAAGCTAAGAGGTGATATGTAATTCCTGGGTTTCAGGACTAAAGACTAAGACTCTTGCCATGAATGTGAAAATGATAGCTCTCTGAGGAATAGGTGGAGCCCTTGCCTGTGGAGACAGTTTGTGTAGTTCTTCACTTAGTTCTCTACTCTTCTCCAGGAGTCTTTAAATCAAGACTCATGGTTAATGACTATTTAGAGCCATAGCATATTACTTCTCTCTCAAAGGGCACTTTCATCTGATAAAATTTAAGTTGATACCTTTGTGTGTTAGAGTAAAGAAGGATGACAGAAGAGATCAAGAGTGGGGCTTCATTCAGTAAGCTACAAAAGAGTTGAAGATGATATAATAGAATTAAAATTGTGACCTATGGAGAAATAGGTACAGGTAAAAGCTAACAAAGAAGGCATTGGGAATACTTGACTCCAGTTATTTTAATGAGATATCAGTGATGAGTATAGAGAAGTTAAAGGAGAAATAAGGGCAAGTGGGTGGAGAGAAATGTACTGGCTAGGTTGGAATTAATGTTCTTAGATGAAGGTAAAGCCATCATTTGAATTAAGGGGAAGGGAGGTGGTACTGCTCTGGATACTCCCATCCCTGGTGGACAGACAGAAGAAAGGATTACTGGAAGAATGAATGAGTATACATCTATGTCTCTAAGCTTACAAAGACTTGTTTGGTGATTCTGAATTATTAATATAAATAGTTACAGTGGAAACAATATGTCTTAGTGATACTCTTATTTTAAAAATTAGCTATTTAAAAATGCTATTCTCAATGCTATGTACATTCTCTTTTGCATTCCTTCGAGGATTTTCATCTGTTTTGTACAGTGCTCATTTTCAACATATGGGAATTCATATGATGTCTGTTCACTTTTTTTCTGGAACTAGTAAACAGACAGAGAATAAAACCAGTAAGATAATATTAACTCTGCCACTGACTTTATCCATGCTCTCCAAGGTCAAGGAATTCTTTTTGTTAGGATTGACTTGTTTTTGGCAAGACCTGGGTCTCCCATCTACTAACATTTGTAATCTTTTCTTACTATCTAGCCTGCTGTAAAATTACTAGTACAGTTTCCCCAGGCAATGACTTTGTGATTTTCTACTTTTTTTTATTGATCAATAATCAGTTTTAAACTAAAAGCCCCACAGTGAGAATAGAAACTTACTTGGTACTTGTAACTACCTGCCTTAGAGAAGAAAAAGGGATTGGAAAGATAAGAGCCTCAGGCACCTGCAGCCTTCTTGAGCCAACATCACTAGATGAAAATAAAAAGAAACAGCCATAGTTTAACAAAACGTTTGTCTACCCTATGCTGAATAACTGATTGCTTCCCAGGGAATTAACACATTGTTTATATGACCCGTGGATATATACACATTATTTTCTATCAGTTTTACTGGGAAAGGCTTTGGTTGTTGTGTTCATTGCTGTTTTCCTAGCACTATGCACAGTGCCTGATATAAACTTAAAATCCAAGAAATATCTATTGAATCAATGATTTAATCAGTAGTATAACTACCAGGTTTGAGACTAAAAGGATGAATTTATTCCTAAGTTACACTGAAGCTGAGCTTTCCTTGTGTAAGTCTGGTCTCTCCAGCTAGGCTTCAGGAGATAGCACAGCCTCTGTGTGTTTTCTGTTCCTGCATCAGCACGTTTATTGTCTTCAAAGATCCCCTAGTTAGTAATGACTGTATCTCCCATGGTTATAGCTTTAGAATTCTTTGTTTTCTTTTAGTTTTTTTGAGTAAATAGAATTTGGAAAGTAAGTTAGAAAATGAAATAATATTTTGTAGTAAAACCAAATCAATGGCCAGCCAAGGATAGCAGATAATTTGTGACTTGAATTGAAAATTGTCGACATGGACACATTTTAAAGACTGGTAGAGTTTTCTTCTCACAGTTGTTCTTATTTATCTAAGGAGTGTTTTGAGGTAGAATGAGTTTTTTAAGCAACATTGTATCATTTTTGTTTCCTGATAAGAAATGTTGAGAAACAGCAGAACTTCTTTTCTTGTTTTCCATGATAGTAGCAACTGACCAACACTTGCTTCCTGTGTGATGCTCATGACTCAGGAATGGCTAGTTCAGTGACGGCTAGATAGAACACAGGAAAAGGAAGGATGTAAGACTTAAAAGAGAAAATGTGATCTCATTCATCAAACATGGAATTGCAGGCACTGGGACTTTTGGAAGGACCTTGGGAGCATCTATTTCAGTCTTCTCATTTCATGCAAGAGCTCTGAGATTCAGAGCAACCTGAAACTGTCTAAAGTTATAGGAGTATGTGGCAGAACCCTTCCTAAGCTAACTCCAGACATGAGGTGTCCCTGCTGCTGTGCTGTCCCTGGCTGTCCCAGGAAGTGAACAAGATCACAACCCCTGACTGTCTGCCACAGGACACTCGTAGGTGGTAAATATGTATTCCAGTTACCGATGGCAGCTCATCTGGCCATTTCTTTCAGCGTCTTTGTGGGTTTGTTCTCCCTTATGTGGCCTTCTCAGGAAATCTGATGCCTTAGGGCCCATGTGGGACTCTTTTCAGGGAGGCCTGGGGATGCAATCAGATGTGAGGTTCGCTGCCACGAGTTTCTTGACTCAGTCTCCAGACCAGGGAGTGTGTCCAGGGCTCACAGGCTCCATTTGCAATGGCTCCAGCCACATTTGTGGTGGCTTCAGCCCTATAGACCTCAGTAGCAGTGAGACATACAGATTTTTACTTAGCCAACTGATGCAATTGATGAAAACTCTGTCCTTTTCAAAATGTCCCAGAAAGCCAAAATAACTCATATTTCCTACAAAATGTTAGAGCAGATTTATGCTCCTTTAAGAACACATGTGCTGTAAAAAGATGAAGGAGAGAGGGCCTAAAGTTTTACATATGGTAGCAAGGTAATCCTAGCCGAGTTGGCTTCTCTCTGAAGAGTGCCTGCAGGGTATAATTAGCACAGAGCTAGCCATCCCAACAGATCTATGCTTGAGCAAATTGTGGCTAAGATGAAATTGGAACCAAGGCTAAATTTATCAATAACATGGTTTATAAAAAGAAAAAGAAGACAAAGGAAGTTGAAATTTCGCCTTGTTTATTTTAATGTCCAGAACATTTCCTAGCTGACTTATGCCATAGCTTCAGTATATTTTTCATTTTTTATTTATTTTGCAGTTAATTGGATTTCCAGCTCTTGCAGCAAGTCACTGCAATTGATCCCTGAAAAGATGGATTTATTGCTTAGCCAGGCAGAATTCTGACAATCTTCAGAGGATGGAAAATAAAAGAAAACAGCCCAGACGTAGAGTACTGTGGGTCATCATTGGGTCAGACCAGCAAGATATGTTACAGCTGGCAGGTTTATGCCAGAACTTCAGCACAAGTAATCTTCTTGCTAAATGGGCAGCTCCAGAACTCAGTGGAATATTTTGTAGGATATTGTCAGTGATTCATGCTTAGGAGGAAATACAGCCTAAGACGAGGCTCTGAGACAGATGTCTGAGATGTCAGACAGGTTGGACCCACGAGCGGAAAACTGACTAAACTTGAAACAACTCGCATCTTTGCTTTCTCAAGATAGGATGGAACCTTATTTTGCTTGGTGAATGACTCTGTTGGAATACCATAAAGCCTCAGCAGGCAGAAACAACACAGAACTCCTGCCTGCAGCTACTCTTTACGAAAGGTCTGGGAATCATCGGTTGAGAAATGGTAGAACACTGCTCTCAGTGTGCAAAAGTCCAATATTTATTGAAACATTCACTTATCCATCCACCCATCCACCCATGCAATAATGTTTTGAGCACTTATTATATGCTAAGCCTAAAAGAGAGAACTGAAAAAAATCATAGATTCTATCCTGGTAAACTTATAGTCTATTGGGCAAAGGACTTCAAGTTTGTAAAAAGAGAAGTCCAGGCAGCTCCAGGAGCACATTACAGGTAGATCTTCCCTGATCTGGGTGCTGGGGGAAGCTTCCAGAAGGAAATGCTGTGAACTGAGATCTGAGAGATTGAATACATTAAAGAATAATGGCCCATTTTATAGTTCATTGGTCCAGACTTTATACAATCACTCTCTGATCCAGAATGCAACAACTAGTACAGAAAACCAACCCATTATCTACAGTAACCAACCCAGGAAGCCTACAAGTCAGGGCTGTGAAATCATGGACTTTTATTTTTAGCAATAAGGACAGAAAGTCAAACAATAACTCCTGTAACAAATGGCAAGGACTTGATTAGTAACTGACAGCTTTCCTAAATTTTGTCTCTACTTCTAATGTAGGATAAACCAAAAAGCCAAATATACACCCTTAGCCAATTACATAGGATACCCTGCTTCTGGTTAGCCCATCTACAGCTTCCTATAACAGTAGTCTCTAATCAGGACACACCTGAGGTCTTTCCTTTTTCCACTGTAAAACCTTCCAGTTCTCCTTCTTGGCTCTGAGTGACTGCTCAAACAGAAGTGATGGTGGCTGATTCCCTTGAGATAGCAAACTAAATAAATAGATTTTCTTTTCCTTTGGTTGGTCTTTGTTTTTTTCCATAGACCTGAAAAATAAAGCACACACCACATATAGGCCGGACAGTGGTGCAGAGAAGTGTTCCAAGAGATGTAATAGCCACACAAAGACCCTGAGATACAAAACTTTAAGGTAGATTCTTTAAGCTGAGAAGAGTTGAATGTGACTGAAATGTGAAAAGTGAACAAGGGAGACTAGGATGAGCTATATCTGGGGATGAGGGTTGGGAGTATGGGTAGACTTGGGATCATGCAGCCTTGTGAGTTGTGTTAAATGACTCTGACCTTTGTTCTAACCCTAGTCTTACCATGATTGCTGTTTGGCAGCTAACTAGTGTGTTTTCATTGTGGTTGATCTCCAGCTCTTGTCTGTTCCTCCTTGTGAGCTCCCGTTTCCTGAGGGGCTATGTGCTTAGAGATATCCTTGTTTTCAGATAGGGCTGCTTTTATAAAACAGATAAAGCATCTGCGTGAGTCCTGCTCCTTTCCCACACCAACTCTCCTGACCTCACGAGCAGTGGTGGTTATGCCTGGCTTGCTGAACCTGTGTCTGGCAGGAGTTTTATGGAAAGGACAATGTAGCAGAGAATAAGGCTTATCCTCACATTGTTCTCACCTTTTTCCAGTGATAGAACACATATACGGTCAACCAGGTTGAAAATACTTCCCAGACTCCCTTGCAGATCAATAATAAGTTTTGTGGGGCCCGGAATGCCAGAGGAAGTGATATAGTACTAATTTCTGGAATGTACACTTAAAAGGTGTTTCTTAAGGGCCATGTTTTCCCCATCCTGCTGTTTGGAATGTAGAGGTGATACTGGGAAGCCATTTTGGGTCATGTACACCTGAGACAGCAATACCACCAGAAAGAGTGTCTTGGCTGATGGATACTGCTTACTTCTGGAAATTTGGCAAGAGAATAATATGCTTTTATCTTATTCAAATAACTGCTATTTTAGTCTTGGTAGCCACAGATGATCCATAGCTGAAGACTATTTTCATAATATTACTAAACCTTTACTCACCATTTTCACTTTCATTCATTTAGGAGTTAATAGCTAAGTATTCTATTAGGGTATATGATCTGTCAGTCATAGTACAACAAAAAAGTGCTGAAGCAGATAGATGAATATAGCTATTTTTATTAAGTCAAGTTGTTTGGAGATTTGTAAAAGTCTTTTTTAAAAAAAATTTTTAATTTTATTTTAAAGAGAATAAAACAAAAGAGGGCAGAACAAAGCAGATCAAAACAGAACAACATAAGTAACACAACACTTTGCGGTAAGACAACTGGACATTAACAGTAGCTATCAAAATATGTCTTTCTCTGCTATAGTTGAGCATAGTTTCAAATAAAATAATATCAAACATAACACAATAGTATAAAACCATTCAAGAGAATGCAAGAATTACAGGACATTCTGAACCCAATAACTATGATCAATGGCTACTATCTCATTTTGAATAAAAAGATTTGCTTATACTATCACATATATTAAAATCCCAATAAGACACAACATGATAGAACTGATGGTAATAGCAGAGTAGAAGCATGGTAGGACTTCTAAGGTAGACGATATTAAATCAGCAATGGCTGCCATAATGTTTTGTTTTCTTCAAAACAGCTTTTCATACCATCACACATAATAAAGTCAAATAAAACAGAATAAAACCATTCCAACTGATGAATGAAAACATTGAAAGGCTTCAAAGTATGAAATGGGAAATCATGCTTACCATAAAATCTTATATACTCTTACCAACTCTCATACTAGGGAGACTATATGGTATTTACACATGTGGGTTGGGTTTATTTAGCTTATGAGTATGGTCTCAAGTCATGTCCATTTATTTATAAATATCTCAATGTGATCATTCTTTATAGCTGAGTAGTACTCCATTGTATAAAAATACCACAACTTTTTTATCCATTGGGTTCACGTATATCACTGTAGTATGATGTTTTCAGATCTTGGAATATGTCTAGAAGTGGAATAGCTGGGTCAGATGGGACTTCCAAACCCAGATTTTTGAGGAATCTCCAGACTGACTTCCACAGTGGTTGCACCAGTCTACACTCCCACCAACAGTGCAGAAGAGTTCCTTTTTCCCCACAGCCTCTCCAGCACTTGTTGTTGGCAGTTTTTTCTATCCTAGCCATTCTTTCTGGGGTGATATGGAATCTCAGTGTGGTTTTAATTTGCATTTCTCTAATGACTAAAGATGATGAACATTTTTTCATGTATTTATTTGCCATTTGTATTTCTTCATCTGAGAACTGTGTATTCATTTCAGATGCCCACTTTTGGATTGGGTCTTTGAATTTTGAGAGTCTGATTTTTTTTTCAATTCTTTATAAGTTCTAGACAGAAGTCCTTTGTCTGAGGGACAATCCATCAAGATTTTTTTCACAATTTGTGGGTTTTCTTTTTACTATGCTGGAAATCTCTTTTGACTGCAGAAACTCTTTAATAAGATGTGGTCCCAATTATTGATTCTGGGAAGTATTTCCCGTGCGGTTTGATTCTTGTTCATGAATTCTCTACTACACCTATATCTTCAAGATTTTTACCTACTTTGTCTTCCAACAGATTTAGTGTTTCTGTTTTAATATTTAGATCTTTGACCCATTTGGATTTTAGTTTAGTACATGGTGATAGGCATGGATCTAGTTTTAGTCTTCTGCATAAGGATAGCCAATTTTTCCAGCACCATTTGTTAAAGAGACTGTTGTTCTTTCAGTGAGCATATTTGGCCCCTTTATCAAAGATAAGATGGTTGAGTGAGTTTGTGGTTGTGGTTGTATCTTCCAATCTATTCCATTGATCTTCAGGCCTGTTTTTATTCCAGTACCATGTTGATTTTATTACTGTAGCTTTGTAGTAAAATTTCAAATCAGGGATTGTGATGCCTCCTGCCTTGCCTTTGCTGCTTAGAATTGCCTTTGCTATTCTAGGTCTCTTCTGGTTCCAGATGAATTTTAGGAGTGATTTCTCTAGATCTATGAGGTATGTTAGTGGTATTTTTAAAAATTTTATTTAAAGAGAAAAAACAAAACAAAACAAAGTAAAGGGTAGCAACAATACAGAATTCCAAGGAAAAAAGGAAAAGAACAACAACAAAAAAATCCTAAGAAATTATTACTTGACAAATTACATACTGACTTCTTGGAAATAGTTGTTCAAATTACAAAGTTGAAACATGTAAAGTAGACATTCAAAAAGTGAGACTGCAAAGAGTTCTGCTCCACGATCTGACAAAAACAGCAATATGGTCATCCATCTTACCCACTCAAATATACATGTAATTATATCAAAAGGGTAAAATTAAACACAACAAAACAGAACAAAGCAGATCACAAGAAAGCAATGTAAGAGACATAAATTTCAAAACTAGACAATTAGAGATATTCACTCTCTATCGTATTGACTCTTGTTTCCTTCCAAATAGTTGTCCATATTGTCACATACAGGGAATTCACATGAAACAACCTAGTATGGAATTGATCTGAGCAGGACGAGGAGGGCATTTCAGGTCTTCAAGACCAGACATTAGGGAAGCCAAGAATGGCTGTCATAGTGTCTCTCATTTTCCTCAGAACAGCTGTCCATACCTTCATGTGTGTTGAACTTAAACAAGACAAAGCAAGCTAAAATCACTTTGAACAGAAAGTGATAGTTTTGCTTGATTTCACATCATGACATTATGGAATCAGCACTGGGTATTGTAGTGTCTCTTTTTCTTCAAAGTAGTTATTCATTTCAACATGTGTTATATAGTTGGTTCTCGTAAACTGTTTATAAGCTCTACACATTCATGAGTCTCTACATATATATCCATGATTTCTGTATTAGAGGGAAAAACAAAACAAAGCAAGATAAAACAAAACAATTCCTAGAAAAGCATGAAGCAAAAAAGTCACATAAAACCACAATACAAGGTGATCTACAATGATTACCATGATGTCTCAGCAGTATATAACAACATTAATAAAAGCAAAGCATTGGAGACATTATAAGACTTCAAAAGCAAGTAATAATCAAACCAGAGTGGGTATCTTAGTGAATCTTGTCATCTTCAGTGTAGTTGCCTATACTCTTAGACTTGATGCTATCCATCACAACAGATTTAAATAAAATCAGTCAATACAAAGTAGCAATCTAACAAACCAGATTCAAATCAGATCAGTCATAATAAGACA
>PVJX010030278.1:0-22103 GCA_004027295.1 Dolichotis patagonum
ATTCACTTTTCTAATTTAAGAACTTGCTCATGAAACAGTAGTTAGTACCCATTATTGGAGAACTGAAACAAGGTGTATCCTATTCCACAGCCATTTATTCATTCACCAGTCACACTGGTGTAATACCATATGTACTCTTAAATGCAATGTAATTGCAAAATACTTACACAGTTTAAGTGTATCAAGTGTCATGATTCTTAATTTAGTTTTAAAGTAGAAACTTCTCTAGATGTTTTATTCTTTATTACTACAAAGAGATTGTTTAATAAAAATTTAAGGGGCTGGGGATTTAGCTCAGTGGCATAAGCACCTCCTTACAAGCGTGCAATTGTGAGTACGTTCTCTGGTACTGATTTTTAAAAAAATTAAATCTACCAGATAAAGTAGTGGAGAAATCTCAGACTTTCAGATTTTGGTCTCTATGTTTTTTCTAAAACAAACAACAAAAAATAAATAGTTCAAATTATGTCCCTTGCTCTATAAATACTTAAAAGTGGCAACAATTATTAATACCCATAGTTTCTAACATTTCTAAGGTGATTGTGTTTGCTCCATGCAAATAAAGACATTCAAAAATGACCTGTTCATTTTGTAAGTGTGAAAGCCTGGAAAATGCTTCTTGTATGTACTATTTAATATTTTTCTTTCAATTTCACTGGTAACTTGATAATATTCTTTAGCATATACCATAGAACTGAAATTTTACTTATTATTTTAGTTATCAAGAATGGATTTGTTACCTGCAATCCCAGCACTCTGATTTTAGAGGATCCCTGCGAGTTCAAGGCCAGCCTGAGTTACAAAGTGAGTTCAAGGCCAACCTGAACTACATAGTGAAACTCTGTCTCAAAAGAAAAAAAAAGAATGGATTTGCCCAACGATTCTACAGACTGCTACATCTCATAGATTAGACACTTTGGATTTTATAATACATTTTGAAGAAATGCACTATACGCACTATTCTTTTGTAGGGGATGCCAATTTGATCCATCATAAAATGAAGCTCATTAACTGGTAAACCAACCAGTGAAATTCTATCTGTTGGACAGTTTATCTAATAAGAGTTTTTGCATTAAATTACCCGGATGATCGCAAACCCTGGACAGTTACATCCCACTAACTCATGTAAGTAATTACCAGGGTGGAAAATTTTAGCAAGCATGAAAGTACAGATGTTCATTTTCAGAGTTCATTTTCAGATGTTCAAAAAACATGGAGGGAGGAATTTCTCTTCCATGCTCAATTCTATTTATGTAACACATTTTGTTCTGCTATCCATATTTCATATGTATTTAATAGAAATAGAAATACAATGATTAAATGAGGTTTGTAAGACTTTTAAAACCATGCATAAAAGAATTATAGTTACTTGCTTTGTAACAGTACTTTGCCCAACATTTAGTAATTCTTCTATACAAAGTGGCAAAATTTTAGAAAAAGAAGACCCACGCTTGCCTTCAAATATATGCAAAGATCATTCTTTAACTGGCTGAGAAGAAAAAAAATACAAACTGCTCTAGCTTTAAAGCAGTCAGAACTTTTCTCTCTAACAAGCTAGCCTTGTATTTTTCTGGTGAAATTTAACGTTATTTCACTATACTTTGGTCTTCTGGCCCAAGTTCTGCTCTACTGTTAATAGCACCATTATTGCTGAAAAACAATGTGTGGCCTTCGATTAAAAGATTCAAAGGTTTTTTTCTCAGTTTCTTAGCTATTGCTTTAGCCAGTTTGTGCTAAAGTCTGAGGACAGAATCTACCCAATCAGCTCCCTCGTTAAGACCTCAGAGAGATTTCACAGCACAAAGGGAACAGGCAAGCACTGAGCACAGTAATTCTACAACTTTCCACTTGTGCACACCTCTGCTTTCTAGAATTTAAACTCCTCTTAAGGAACAGGAAGCATATCTTAGTGATTATAGGACATGATTTACTTAGTACACTGTATCTCGTTCATTTTGGTTGTTGCTTTTCCCCTCTCATGTATGAGTTCCAACAGCTTTTGTCTGTAGCACATGGACTAGTTTCAATGGCGTAGCAGACATTCAAAAAGTATTGTTCAATGAATGGCTGAAAGAAAGAATTTGAATTCCCTATGAGACATACAACTATGTAGACAAATTCTAGGATTTCTATGAGGAATTAGCCCCTGGTGGCCTTTAGTATGAATCTACGCACAACAAGCAAACCCATGGCAAGAATGGACAAAATCCAAAACTTCCCTCTTACTGATGTAGATATTTTCCTTTGGAAATTGATTTATATTAAGCTAAAGTATATACACATAGATAGAATCATATTTAAGAGCACAGACTATGGAGTCTCACAGCCCGCATGAAAAACTGTATTCTGCTGCTTATGTAGAATATACCTTGGACAAGATTAGCTCATTTTGTGCTTTGATGTCTTTGTATGTAAAAGAGGGATAATAAAATAGGTATTATGAATACAAACTCTATTAGTGAACACTATTAGAATTAAAAAGGGTGTCACCTAGGCCATACTTGAAAGAGTAACTAGTACACTGAATAATAGCTATAAATATGAGCTACTATGTAGTGGCAAGTTCTGCTTACTAAGTATTAGTGAATGTATTTTCTAGGAAAATCAATAATGTTATTAATACCATTAGGATTCAGTTACACTAAACTGGATCTCAAAAAGATGGTGATATTTAGGAGGACAGTAAAATTTACTTCTTGATTATGCAAAGCTGAATGTCAAACTCCTGACATGCTTACACAATGAGGATGCGGGTAAGTTTTAAGAACAGATAACTTAGCTACTATTGAAAATAGCATCAGTAACATCTTAATATACATAAGTTATCTAGGGCTGGAGATTTAGCACCTGACTGGCAAGTGCAAGGTTCATGAGTTCAATCACCAGCATCGAAATAAATAAATAAATAAGCTATCTAATGATTCTATTCATAAGTATTACCTTCTAGGGAGTAGAAATGGAAGTTCAGAGAAAGTACACAGCTATATCAATTCGAGGAAGAATTTTAAAAAAACAGAAAAAAACATTGACCTGGAAGTGAGGCGATTTGAAGACATATTTTGTTTGCTACACAATTTCCCCTAGCATATATATGTAGCAAGTGTCACGCAGTGCCACCATGGTTTCTGTTATTCCTTTCAGTACTAACATTAATACATTTTACACCAACACTGTTTGTATTTTATAGTTGAAAGTCATTAGGTAGACCTGAAGTATAAAGCACAGGTTTACCATCACTAATTCGAAAATCTGAAATCCAAAATGCTCCAATGTCTTCAATGTTTTTAGCACTGATACAGTGCCACAAGTGGGAAACTCCACATTTGACCTCCTGTGATGGGCTGTAGTCAAAACACAGGAACATACCATGATACGTTCAGAATCTCCATGGAGAAAAAGAACATTCAACCTTCTTCAGGAGCAAAGTATCTTTCTGCACGTGGCAGACCCCTCCACACAAGCACACGCACAAACGGTGATAAAATGGCAATGTGCAGGAGGGATTTTCCGGTGCAGGCTCTTGGCTGTAATTTTTTGCTAATTCTCTGCGCTGGGGTTCATGTTGTTCAAGTATACACAGGCATTCTGGTAACGCTAATGTACTATCTACTTACCTTGAACAAATACTTTTTTACTCATATTAATGTATATGCACTTTGCTTCATGCATGAAATTATTTTTAAAATTGCATAAAATTAACTTCTCATTTTATATATAAGGTATATATAAGTCATAAATAAATTCCCACTTAGCTTCCTCAAGATCTCATTATGGAATATAGATATTCCAAAATTTAGAAAAAAAATCAACCCAAGTGAATATATAAAATTGGCAGAAATGTGAACCAAGATTATAATTTGAAGTCATTTTTTAAGTGATTCAAAGGTAACAAATCATTCATATCTCCTATTTTCTCTGTGCTCAGGGTTAAAATGACTCTTCTAATCCCTTTAAGTGGTTCTTATCCTTGGCTGTATACTGAAGTCTTACACAGAACAGAAAATCTTAGTTTTCTGTATTCCATAGAGGAGGTTCTGAAATAACTGTTCTGGGATACATCGTGGAGATCCCAAAATACAGGCAAGGCTGAGAACCACTGTTCTAGAAGACATAATGTGCAGAGTGAGTGAGCAGTATTTCAGGTCTACAGGAAACAATCCTGATGGTTAGTGGTGGTAACAAGAATTTTATTTGTATATTGTTATTAGTACTTAATTTTTATATAATTTCATGCAATATTTAAAATATACACACTACTATAGCTCTGATATTCAATACCATATGAGAAATAAAAACATTTACAAACAGTGTAACACTGAGGCAAATGTTTGCCATGCATTAGTCATTGGATAACCAAGGACTGGGACATCTGTGCTGTAATCTTTCTAGTTTGCTCTATGCAATTCGACTACACAGACTGACTTCTCTTACTGCACCTGCAAGTTAGGCTATGCTAAATAGTTACCCTACTTCAACTATCTTCTGAAAAATAAAATGAACATGTCATTCCCTTGTTTTTAAATCTTTTATCAATTCCAAGTTGTCTTGTATAATTCCGAGTTGAGTGTTTAAGTCAATATAAAAACTAAGAAGAAATTGTTAATGTGGCTTGCAAAAGCCTTTCCTGTGTCTTCATCTTTCTACTCCATGGCTTAACATCTCTTTTCTCTATTCCTATATACTACATTGAAATATCTTCTCTTTTAGCATTTGTCTGCAGTGTAAAAGGACTTTAAAAAGACCTGGCAAAGCTGCATTTAATTTACGAAGATGAAACAGAATTATTCTAAAATATTCTGGTATCCCCCTTGACAGTATTAATTAAATGTCTACTATAGCAGTTATCATTACACTACAATTTCTATCATACATGTTTGTTTTCCCCATTAAGTAATAACATATTCACCACTAAAATTAGCATTTTCATTTGTATATTTTTTCAATGTCCTGCTGATCACGATAGCCAGTCTCAGAGTAATTGTGAATTACACTCCACTGCCCAAGGAACAGACTGCACTTATGAATAAAACATTGCTTCTTATTGTTAAAATGTAGTGAAAGTTGAGAAATATAAAATATTATTATGACTGTATGAAATATTCAGTGTGTTGAACTAACGTGTTTTTAAAGGAGATTGGGAATGGTGCATAACTGATAAGAAAAAAAGATATTTTAAATAACAGCCCTATAGTTTCCTATATTTGGTAAAATAAGCATGTCAGTAACAAGCAACTGCAACAAAAACATCAAGAATAGGGATAAAAGTTGGCACATAGGTCAGTTGAGACTGGGAATGGATTAATGGTCAAACTACCCACTTACTATTCAATACCTCAATTTCCTAATCTGTAAAATTGGGATGATAAAACTGATTATTACTTGGTATGACCAAATAACCTTACCTATATAAAGATCAAATGTCACACTTGGTACATTCTAAAACACTTAAAAGATGAGCCAAAACTATATTTATTATCAAACACTTAAGATGATGCAAACAATTGGTTAAGAACACAGGTGTTAAATTCACGCAGGCATCAATTCAACCTCAAGTTCAAATTCTTATGGTATAGTATATAAAATAAATGCATATTTCATTTGCTCGAAGAATACTGATAAAAATCTTATGCAACTTCTTTTTATCTGCCAAAGTTGGCTCTGGATATGAAATTATTTTATACATTAAAAATAATGCACAGAGTAATCTAGAGTAATCTAGGATGATCTTTGCTGACCCAAGTCATTTGCAGCTTTCAGGGTTATTTGCTGAAGCAGAAAAATTTTCTCATCCCTGGGTTCACCTGTTTATCTATGACATGAACATATTCATTCATATCATTGCTAAGTTCTCTCTCCTTTGTTTAATACAGAAATTAATATAGAGAGATCACAACACACAATTGCATAGGTTATTCACTGTGTAAGAGCAAATGGGCCTAAAATGCAGCTTGACCTCTACTCGCCAAGCTGAGCTCAGGGCTGTAACCACTTAAAGAAAAAAATAAAAAGAATCTCTGCCAAGATAAAACTTAAAATTACAGTTCTGTCTTGAAGTGACGTACCCTGCAAACAAACTGCAATAAATGACCGTATACCATTTATTCTTTTAATTTGTTAAGATAACAAAATGTTCTGAGTTTTTAACATCTGCACTTAGTGCATAGTTTTTAAGTTCAGCGCAAGGAGAATCTTTACCATCTGCAAGATGAACAGGCTGCCATTGTAAGATGCCTTGACTACATCAATTTAATGCATTCTCCTGCTAAATAGTTACTATTTATTATCTTACTACTTCATTGGCCTCAAAACACTTCGGTTATTAAAATTTTTCTACTTATTTTGGTTTTTTATTCCTGCTATTACAAATACTTTAAATGTCTTATATACTTATCACTTACAAAAAATCTCACATTTTGTGTATGATTCAGATTCTTCTTACATAAAGATGAACACATAAATTCATCCCCATTCGTTAGAACTTTTTTGCTTACATTCTGGCTTGCGATCGACCTAATTCCAATTCCAATTATTGCACAATTTCTTCTTTCCAGTAACTCCTGCATCTGTCCATCTCACATTTCACTGGGAACAATTTGACATTATATACTTATTCTGTGCATGCCTGCATTCATTTAAATTTGTTTTCCAAGTTATAATGAATATGTAAATGCCCTTGTCAAATCACAGATATTTTATTTAGCTTTCTTCTTAGCTTACCACCATTCATAACAGGTAGCAGTTCAAGCATAGTTGTGAAGTAAATTTGTTAAGACAAAATGAGGATCAGTGTTTTCAAATGCTAATAAAACAAAGACTTCATAACAAAACCTTCAATCTAACAATGGTACATAAAATGAGTTAATGTGAAATACATTTATTTTGAAAATGTAAAATATCAACAGAGAAAAATATGCAAGAGCACAAGTCCCACAGTCAGATATGTGTGTTTGAAACTGGTTTCACCAATTACTTATAATTTTTTCTCTGTTTCTGTTTTTTGAAGTATAGTTAATAACAGTATCTATCATGTAGTCTGCTATGCATATATCTCATAACTATGACATTATTATTAATATATTGTGAAATAATCTTTTGTTAAAAAGTTTTAGTGACTTTCAAAGATTATTTCTTGTTCAGCTTCTTAATATCATCCCTGAGTGCTTAATGTGTGCCAAGATGATGCTACAGATTTCTTATTGTCATTTAACTTAATTTTTATGACCATCTTTTCATTCAGGTATTGTCATTTTACCAGTTCACACACTAATATATAAAAGACCAGCACTGTCATCCAAATTTGCGACTTAAATCTCATTGACAAGTTGCTCTAAATTATACATATTAAAATGAACAAACCAAGAGCAGAATTTAGGTGTGCATAATTCTAGGGCTGGAGTCCCTAAACTAATGCTTCTCAAAACCAGGTCACACCAGAATCACTATGGTGGCTTTGGTAAAACAGATTTCTGGAACGCTGCTCCAAGTCTTTCATTAAGTTACTCTACTGTTGGAGCTGAGAATTTTCTAACAAGTTCTCAAACTCTGGGTAGCTTCAAGGCAAGGGTTTATACCTTAAGAATCCCTGGTCTAAACCTTAAAAATTGTGACTTGACTTCTTAGTTAAGTAAACTATAATAAACTAATTGCAATTGTGCAAGCATAGACCAGCATTTCAAAATCATTGTAATATAACTATTCATAATCTTTATATGATTTATGACTTCAGAATAGCATTTAATATTTAAATCCAAGTATTGTTTATTTAGTTAGTATAAGACTGATTTTTTTATGAACTCCGACACTAAATTTTGGAAGGCAACTGGATCTGATTTATTAAAGAGAATCAATTCAGCCAAGATACATATAAATACTACAACCACTTTGATGGAGGTTATTTTGTCTACTGATCCACACTGTTGTAAGTAAAATAAATCAAATTTAAAATAAGGTATCAACTATGTGTAGTTTTCATCTACTAGACTCAAGTACACTGATCTGAGAACAAAAGGAAGAAATTTCCACAAAAGTAGAATTCAAAAGGAAACCTAGAATATCCATTACTGTCAGATAAAATAATTAAGCTTCTGATACTGAAATTTAGCTCCCCATACTCGATCAGTTTTACCTGATAATTTTCTAAAAGGCATTTATTACAGTCATTTCATTTTAATACAACTCTATCACTGTTAAAATTTGAAATAATTCCAGATTATCTAATAGCTAACCATATACTGTTTTCTTGTGCTATTAAAAAATATAAAGGTTTACATTAATAACATATTGTTTCTTGTTCAAGTTGACAAAAAATGGAAAAGTTAAAGTTAAATTCTAAATTTAGAAAACGTCAAAAACTCATTGAGAAAAAAAGATCTTGATGGTATTTTGTAACTTCATGTATCATATTGAGACAGGATTACACACTATAAAATTTTAATAATGCCACACTCAACATAGTGTTGGAAGGGTGGATAAATGCTTCTATAACCTAGAGGAAAAGAATTATGAATGGACTCATTTCACTAATCTAATGTGTGTTGGACTACGCACTAATCTATGAAAGATCAGCATTGTCATCCAGCATAATAAATCTTCTTAGTAAGTCTGAATAAAGTGCTGAAATCTATTTCTAGTAAGTGTTGAGTGATCTTGGCAAATCTAGAGAAATAGACCACACGTAACTAAAATTCAACAAGTCATTACTGATTTTGTATCTGGGGCAATAGAATAAATAAGAGCAAGATTATCACTCTTAATGATGAGAAAAGAGAAAAATTAAAGTTAAGAACATTGACAGTGCTAACAGCATTGACTTCAACAAGATTAAGTTGAACCCGACTTAAGATTTTGGCTCAAATTTACAAATGAAATTAAGGTTCAACTATGAAACAGGTATTTAATGAATAAGAATGAGAACTTTTCCATAATCTCTCAGCACTTTGAAATAAAGAAGTAATGTATTCACTCTCAGTAATGATGTGTGACTGACACTGAGTAGTATAGATTATATTTCATATACCAATAAAAATAAACTACATCTTTAAAATATAAATGGTGTCATTTAGGATCTAAGAAAATCCCCACCTTCTACATCCTTTGAATCCTTTACTACATCCTTTGAAAAATTACAAATGATTTGCCCTTTAGTCACTTCTGCAATTTTCATGCACTTTTATCTTAAATAAAATCTAGTTAACTTGAGAAAATACTTGAAGGCTTTTACCCCCTCTGTTTTCCAGTGCTACAAAGGAATGTTTACATTTCCTTTTTGAGCTCATTGAAACTTTTATTTTATTGGTAACTGTTTTTAAAAAGAGAATCTATCTTTCTTTGTAATATGTTCAAGTGGTTCATACACATATGTGGCTATCCTGTCTCATCATTTCTAGCAAAAATCACTGTGATCAATTCAGTCCAACAAATCTGCCACACACACTCTCAAACTCTACTAACATTTTGGGCTAGCTCAACATTTATACACAAGGTTCAAGCAAAATCATAACTTTTTATTTTAAATCTTTAAAATAGACTTAATGTCTACTCCACTGCAACCCTGTCTATACACTATGAACCTTGACAAAAACTGTGAGACTGTTTGAACTCTAAAGATAATCTCTAAAACTCTTTAAGTTCTCTAACGTACATTTTTTTTCTAGTTCTCTTGTTTTTATTTTGTGTCAAGATGCTACAACTTACCAAATGTCTAGATCTTAGACCCTACCCCAATGCATCATTCAGCTCTCCATTACTGGGGCAAAGCACCTGACATACACAATTTACAAGAGCAAGGATTTATTCTGGCCCATGGTTTCAGAGTTATTAGTACATGGTTGGCTAGCTCCCAGGCAAAAGGACCATAGAAAGGTGTAGGAGAGATGAGCTGCTAAGTTTGCTGGGAAACAGAAAGAGCAAAAGGAGCCAGAACAAGAGATGTACCCACAAAAATCATTCCCCAGTGACCCAGCACCTCCTAATAACTCATGATCTCATCAGTTGATTGATTCAAAGACAATATTAGTGTCCTCATGCTCCACCTGCTCCCAGAAAGCCACCACTCACCACTCACCCAGAAAGCTCACCACTCCAAGTAGCCAACATTCCCTACTTGATCAAATGAATCAACAAAGACAGGTGATTATCTCACAAAACAAAAAGTCCAGAGGTACAGAAGGTCCAGGACTTGCCCTTTCTCTAGGTCAGCAATGTCTTCAAGGATCTAGGTTCCTTCATCTGTCATTCTCCCAACATTCTCCTTTTCTGTTTCTTTCCAATTTATAGTTGAAATATATCAACTGTATTTCTAGATATATAGATAGATATAGATATAGATACAAAAGATACAGATATAGACACACATGCACAGTGCCTACACATGGATCAAGGAGAGAAATGGCATCCCAATCTTGGTAGCTCTCATCAGATGCCTCTTCCTTTCCTTTCCTTTCCTTTCCTTTTTTTTTTTCCAAGGAAAATTTCAGATATCACTTTTAAAAACAATTGTTGTTAAGCGCATGGGATGACACAAATAGGGATTCATCCTTGTGCCAGTAGTGGGATTGTTCTTCCCCAAATCTTGTGGAGGAAGAATGGAAAGGCCAGAATATAACTGAGGCTCTGCTGGCACAGGTGAAAAGGAACATGGCTGTAGAAGAGTCTTCTTTATTTTCTTTCCAGAATCCATTTCCTTGTTGCTATTTTTCTTCCAAAGTTCCTTTATTATAGGCACACAATTGTGTTAGGAGAGAATCAACAGAATTACAATATTAGTGTTTTCAATGATCCTTCCCATTCCTGTAGATTAATTCAGGAATTCATGACAACTGCTAAAATGTCTAATAAAAGGAGCAGCATGCTATGTCAGAAAGAGTCCTTTGCTTCAAATAAATGACACTACTAAATTTTCCTCTCACAGTTTTAGATAAGACGCTGAAACTTCTACCTTTGAAAAGTCCCTAACCTTGAAAATCAATATGCAAGAATGGCTGCATCTTGAAACCAATACAGTTTAAGCTTTAAACAGCTTCAAAATACAGGCTCATTCAACATCTCTGATGATTCAGTCTGGTACTCTATTTTTTTTAAAGACTAAAATTTTGATGAGCTTCAGCCCTCTAAGAATCTGCATCTGCTCCTGTTAATATGTCAACTTTTCCTATATGTATGCTATTAAGCATGTCACCTCTCTATCCACCTTCTATTCTTTTTTAAAAAATTGGTCTAATAGAAGTACCATACCCTTCTTGAAAAACTGTGATAAGGATCAGAAATACATATATAAAAGTGCTCTGCAGCGATGTTCTGTGTAATTATTATAATCATCCATGTATAGTGTTCTTTTGTGACTGCTATTTTCTAGCAAGAGGCTGCTATTGCATCTGCTCTTGCCAGTTTGTCTCCAGGATATGACAAGAGCTAAGCTTTAACTGAGCTGAGCCATGCCTGATTGCTGTCCAGAATACCCAGTCAACTGCAGGTGTTCTCCAGCTATCTACTGTGATGTTACATTGCTTCAGGCTGTGCTACAGGGGACCCTCGCAGGATTTCATCTGCCCGCCATGTGCTCAACTAACTCCCTTCCAGCCCTGGGGAGTTGACTTTAATGTAAGATGGTTTCAGCTTCTCAGGACTGCATGAATCCCTACCGAGACCTCATGGTAGGAAACTACGCCCTACCATCTGGTGTAAAGCATGGTACTAAGAGATGCTGATAGAATTTGTCTCATAATTGAATGTGGCGATGGTTGGTGTCATTTCCGTAAACAAAACTAGACAGTACGATCACATTTTGCACTTTAATTTTGGTCTGAAATGTGTTCCTCTGTTTTCATCATTCTGTCATCCTTGCAAATGTTATGAGTTTTAAAATATGATTTATTACTTTACCTACTAATGTGCCTTTATTTGAGTATAAGCTGCTGAAGTAGCTTATACTCTGGTGACAAGTGATTTCCCAGGCTATTATGCAGTTATGGGGCTGTGTCCTAGGGCTGCCAGGGCTGGGCAGATGCCAGTGAGAAGACAGGTACAAGGGTGCCAGGATGAGCAGCCTGTGTTTCAAAGAGAGTGAAAATTCCTGGCCCAGCTGTCACTACAGTATGACGAGGGCAACCAGTTAAAGTGGTGACTCTACCCAGGAGACATCTTAAAGTAGCCTCATTTCTCCTTCTCACCATTTTATACTGATTAAGGCAAATTAAAATCAATAGTAATAGTGTTCACTATCTGTTAGCATTTAAAGTATGTTCTTTATTGTCACATTATATTATTATAATCTTATGCAATAAGTAATAATGTCAACATTTTATATATGAAGTGGTCTTAAACCCGATAAGCTAACCTACTAATTAGACTAGTAACTTAGGAGTTGGAAGATAAACGTGAGTCCATCAAAGTCTAAAGGCTTCACTTTTATATCACTGAGTGCACAATGAAATCTCCAACACTTAAAAAAAAAAGACAAACAGATACTGATGCCTGTCCTGTTTGCTATTTGTGCAGGCAATCTTGATTCCTGTACTTTAAAATTACTCTACAGGCAATTCTAGTGTACTCTTCTAATCAGAATCCTTTGATTATACTTAGCCTTACAAGGATAATTTTAAAAATGTCATCTAAAGTGATGATGAGTAAGAGGTTAGAAATTTGCTAAAAGTGGAGTCTGACTGCAAGTATGTATTTAGATATAAATTTTTTGCATAAATATACACAGGTAATTCTCTGTGAATGAAAAATTTGTGACATTTTTCAAAGGTAGCATTTGGCCAAATATTCCACACATAATCAAAAATTGGCACTTCACTCTTAATTTTAAATTTATAAAAAAAAGTAAGAACAAGAAAGTACAACAAAAGGCCAGGTGTTGGCTAAGAGCATGTATCAGGAGCCAGCTGGCGGGACTGGGCCCCTGGCTTTGGTCTCAGGCAGCTGTGTCATTTGGAGCAGATCAGTTAACCTCTCCTTACCTCAATTTCCCTACTCATAATATGGAAACACTAATCACAATTCTTACTTAATCGTGTTATTAAGACGATATAGAATGAAAATACGTGAAAAATAACAGTGCCAAATATTTGGTAAGCACTACGTGAATCTTTACTATCACCGTTATTTTAAATTTTTAAAAGTTCAATTTCTAGTAGAGAAGTATTGGACTTTAGAGTTGAAAGGAACCCGCTTTTCCCAAGTAGGGAAAAAAAAAGCCTAGGCTGTTTTTTGAGCCAGTCAAGACATGATCAAAACTGCAGTACCATGGGCTTCAGGGAGCAGAGCAGTAGTTCTGTTGCAATAACATTCTTTATCAGGGATGACATTCTTAAAGATTTAAGAAGCAGTAATTCCAAAAGCCTCATTTTCAATATTTTTAACAAATGTATCTGGCAAACAGCATATTACACTATTATAATTTGATTTAACAGAAAAATTTGTACCTAAAGTTATTCAACTTAAATTATACCATGTTTTATTATTTACATTTTCTTTGCAGCAAAGAACTTCTGGTCTGTAAAAACAACATTTTGTTTATGGATCTGATATGTTCTCCAAAGGCTCAAACACCACAGGTTTGGTCACTGTATTGTGGTCCTATAGGAGGTAGTAGAATCTTTGGGGGGCAAAGACCAGTAGGTCATAGGGGCATGTCCTTGAAGAGGCTGTTGGGGCCCTGGACTCTGTCTCTGTCTCTGTCTCTGTCTCTGTCTCTCTCTCTCTCTCTCTCTCTCTCTTTCACTCTCTCTGCTTGCTGGTCACCAGCTCCTCCACCATTTGCTCCCATTGTAATTCGTTATGCCATTTGAGCCTCAAACAACAGGACCAAGAAACCAAGTAACCATGAACTGAACTACCTGAAATCATGAACTAAAATAAACTTCTCTTCTCCTTGTTTATGTTTGGCATTTTGTCACAGTGATAAAAACCTGACTAACACAAATACGTATTTACTAGTCAAGCTTTGCTCACCAACTGCAAAGCTGGTCAATAATACAGAAACTAAACATAACAAAACTCAGCATTAACTCATGTTCCTGACATCCTTCTTATTATTTCTTTTAGTAAATATGTGGCTATTTCTCAATGAAATAAAAGACTTTGTTCACATAATCTTCAGAACCAAAGTTACAGCCTCTCCCTCCAATAACAGGAAGTGTGTAATTTCTTAAATTATGGACAATAACTTCAGAAAATTTCAAAAAAATTCATAGTTTCCAGGATCAACTTTGCATACACAGAAGTCAGGGAACTAGAAAGCATCTTTGCTGATATCTCAAAGAACAAGCTACTAGGGGAGATGTGGAAGAAAATGCCAAGATCACTGCCTGCAGGTAGCGTGACATTTTTGGTGGGATGTACAATGAAAATAATTTTAAATTATATGTGAATCATATAAAAGAGCTAGAATACAACAGTCCAGTTCTATACTACTATCAAAGGAAGACACACCACTCTACAGATACTAGGGCAGACTTAAAAATATCACATAGAAACATTGTAGAGTCTATGCTTTTGCAATTGAGAGAGGATTTGTAGCTTAGTCTCCTAGTTAATGGAAGGTGCAATGGAATATGCATCAATGGTCATGAGTGTATCAGAACTCTGAAAATTTGAAATCAACTCTGACAAAAATAAACTCTCTTTAGATTTAAAACTTAGCTCCACTTTGTAGGAGTAATGTGATCTCAGGCATACTGCACGACTTCCCTCTCTTTTCATCATTATATAGTATCAGTGATAATCATACTATCTACCTGGTGTGATAGTCATGAATAATAAATAAAATAATGCAGGCAATGAGCTGGACATGGTACTTAGCAGATAATATATACTAGCCATTATTATTTCCCTAATTATTAGAGATAAACATATCAATATAATAATTTTCTACAGCTGATTACCTAGTTCCCCTACTTACATACGGATAAAAGTGGTAACCAATGAGAAACTGAAATTCAGTACTAAAATTTTCTATGGTATTGTAGATACACACACACACACACACACACACACACACACACACATCCTGTTTTGGTTTCCAATGTAACATACTATCACCAAATATAGAGCATAGATATTCCAAAGTCAGTTATATAGCCAGTCGAATAGCTTCGTTTAGATGTTATATAGGCATCTATAACTGAATCAAGAATCTTTTCTCAACCTCCTGTACTTCTTCTGTTCCCCTTACTTCTACTGTACCAAATTTTTCTTCTTGCCATCAATTTACATTGAAGTCCCTTCAATCCTCCATCAAGTCCTGCCAACTTCAATTCTAATTAAGCTATTTTATCCAAATAGCTAAAACTCCATCATCTTTGCTTCTTCCTGTGCTACAGCATCTAATTCTGTCTTGAAACCTTCATCTCTTTAATTTCTCCTTCTCTTCTAACATGAGTGTGCTACCTAAATAATACTTGAAAAATTTCACTAACTTGGTTGAAATCCAAATGCTTTTTCATTTCTTTCAGAAGGCCAAAGCCTTCAGCACAATTCATAATTCATAATTTGATCCTTTTAATTCCACTCTTATCTCTTGTCTTTTTATGCCTGTACCCTTTATTCTCACAGTCTGAATCACTTTTTATCTCATTTGTTCTTTACTCAGATGGTTTCTACTTATTCTTTGGTCACATCTCTCTTGGAGTCAATGTTTCCTGAACCGCCTAAAACTCTTTCTATACATAGAAAGGTAATCTTTCTATGTGTTTAATCTTTTTAAATTTGTTTTTGGGCTTCCTACCTCTATGTTTAAAAGAACCTCTCCCAAGTCAAAATTTCTCAAAGTTAGTGACTTTCATTTTTCATTAGTGGTCAGATAGCCAAAGAGAACACTCTGATCTGTAGTTTTTATTATGAAGTTTCAGTTTCCACGCTCAACTATGGTTTGATATTAAAGGGAAAGTTTCTAAATAAACAATGCACAGGTTTTAAATATTGCCTAATTCTGAATCCTGCTAAGGATGTGAGTCATCATTCCTCCAGCACAGCCCACTTATGCTACATGCCCTTTAATTCTCCAGTAGCCGTCCCAGTTACCACCCTGACCACTGAGTTGTCACAATGTCTTCAAGAGCCTTGATTTTACTGATTAATGTTCTCAGAGCACAGCAATAGGGATGTTGACAATTTAGATAGGCCAAAGAGAATTTGCAAAGTGTTTCCATTAAGTAAGATATTTTAAGACACTTTATTCACAGTTTTATTGCTGTATATTGGTATGATTATTCCATTTTATTATAAATTCCACCATATCTAATTTATAAATTAAACTCTATCATACATACCATGCATATCTAGAGGAAAAACAGTTTCATAGGGTTCAGTAACAAGGAGTCTTAGAAAATACGCCCTATGGATAAAACAGCACTGATCTGAATTCAAAACAAGTACTAACATCAATGTTCTCTGGAGAGTTTACACTCCATGGTATTGGTTCAGTTATTGTAAATTAATCCACCTATTATCTGACTGTGTATATGGAACAGCAAGGCTTTCCTGCCACCTCTAATCGAAGTGCCTGTGCCCTCATGGTGCATTGCTTCCTCCCCACACAGCCACATGCGAGCTACTCCTGCTCAATCTGTTTTGGAGACATGGTTCCCCCAGTGCACAGCAGAGCGTGTCCCAAGAGAATGTGAGATTAATCAGGAACAAACAGAGAGCATTCTTTTAAAAAGTACTTTTTAAAAAGCAAAGAGGAGTTTAGTTTTTTTTTCTTTTCCTTGAGGGAAGGAAATGAAGTGAGGACAGCAATAATTAAGTATCCTTTAATAAAAAGAAATATCTGGTTCTATGCCAACAAGGGAATGTTTCCAGTTCTCAGTTTTTCTGAAAGATCACCATTATGACAAATTATAACCATATATGTTGGAAGTTATGGTAATGAAATAAGTCTGAGAACCAGATACTTATTTTCAAATCATGGACGACTTGGCATGGGATTGCAAAACAAAACTAAATAAAAAGTGACCATTATTTGTATATACAATGGCTATTCTTCATGATAAAAGGAAACAGAGAACAATGATACAATATGCTATCCAGTATTAAGATTTTTCCCTTTTCCTTTTTCTAAAAAGGTATTAAACAATCCAAATTTGCCACAACTGTTGAGAAGCATGTGTTGTTTTCCTCACATTTCACATACTGGAATCAGTACAGAGAGGATATATATTATTTAGAAAACATGCTATAAAATTCAAATGTGTATAAAAGAATGCAGAACTTATTGCAGAATATGATATTTTATAATTCCAGTAACTGTTACAATTAAATGAAATGCCTTTTTAAACAAAACATTGTTGCTATAAAAATTTACTTATTTTAATGACTCATGGGAGATCCATATGATATTTTTACTAATGTGTCAAATAAGCATGTTGGAGCAGATGCACTAAATACAAAAAATTAGTAGGTAGTGTGGATAGATTCTATCAAAATTTTTGATTGACTCATACTTTGTTTACCCTGCATTCACTTACCAAATCCACAAGCTTAATAGTTCTGTTTATAAAAACAAAGTTAGGCAAGCTCAATGCGAAGAACAAATAAATGTGAACTCATTTTTAACTTGTGGATGCATGCATGCACACACATCTTTTTATTATCAGCATGCTCCCAAATTAAAATTGTTACCACATGCTAAGTAAACTTTTTCAGATGTTCAACAAAGGACATCAAAAGACATTTCATTACATATATTTAGATCTCTGACCAGGCAAACATATATAGGAATACAGACATGTCAAGACATCAAGTAAAACAAAGGTACACCATTTTGGAAATTTTCAGTTCAATGAAATTTCCAAGAAGCACAGTTTAGTGTACTTCCATACTTTCCAAACTGATGTCTTACAGGTGAGCCTGTTCCTGGGAGTTTATTTAGTAATTGAGAGGTTAGCCCTGACTGGGAACTAAAACAAAGAATAATAGAACATCAATAAACTTGAAAGAGAAGTTTAGTTTCTCTTACTACTAGAAAATCATGAAGCAATGCATGCAGGTGAAATGGAACATGTTCTATTTGAGGCTATGAGGAATCCAGTTTGAATGATTTTCTACTGGAGCTCTGAGAGTCTGATGTAATAGATTAGTCTCTTATTGGGTCCTGAGGTTATTCCTAGAATTTTTCTCTTTGCCTGCCACAAATTATCACAGCTTTTCTTAAACCCTTTTATCAGTAGAGCAAACATAAAAGATCTGTGAGATCTATTCTTTAGCAGATAAAGCCCAGTGTACTTTATCATTTGTTCCATTCTTACCAGAATAGGAACTGAACTTTGGACTGTGTCTTTATCCGAATCTATGGCCTATTGCATTTTGGAAACAATTTTCTTACTCTGCCACTCTTTAATCCTTAGCTTGTTTCTCTGCCTGGTATCCATCTCTAGTCTCTCTTTCTCTGACTTCTGGGATTTTCTACATCTTCAGCACCTATACCTGGATGACCATTTCTGGAGTGAGCTTCAGTTGTGCTGCTCACCTGCAACCCTCACCTACTGTGTCAGCCTCTCCCAGTACCACTGGACACTCACCTTCTCCACAGTACTTTGAACCCATCATCCACACTCAATCCTACTTCTGGCTCACGGATTTACTTTTGTCATTTAAGTTATCCCTGATGAACCTGTGGAGGACCCCAGTCACGGTCACCCCGTCCTGTTAAGCAATGACATCATTTCGCTCCAGGGCTTCCCTGCAGTGTATTAATAAACACTGAGACTGTTTGAAAGCAAGCGCTCTGGACAGATGTTTTGCTAACAATAGAACTGGGCTGTTCATGTTCCAAAAGGCTTTTATAGTGGCTTACTAACAGATGTCATTAATAGTTTTCCTCAGATTTATCCTCAGGCTTATGTATTTTCGTTTATTATTCTGTTAAAATGCATGTGTAAATCCTGCAACATTTCTGTAACAAAAGTAGATTTAGAAAGCAACGAAGAAGAAAATAACAATAAGACAGCTAAGGCATTTAGTAAGATCTGATCAGTGGTAATTAAGAAAATCACAGTAATTTTCTGATCTTATTAAAGTCTTAATATAGTTGCTTAATTGTGGAATGGAAGAAGTATAATGGACAATTTTAATGTCATAGTGAGGAAAGTGAACTTGGAATAAAAGAGGACTCCAAAAACCATCAGCCAGCAATCTCAGAATAGGATGACTTACTCTCACCTGTAATAATTCAATACTAAACTCACTTGTGAACATGGCAAATGAATCCCCCACACACCCTTGGGGATTGACCCCAGGGACTCCACACTTCAGTACACTGTACTAGGTCTCCATTTTCCTTCTTTCTCTCCCTCCTTTCCTTACTCCATTGCTTGTTCTCCAAGTTTGCAGTAAGATGCTAAATTGGCCAGGCTAGACTGAAATATGTACACCTCAGCCTTCCAGAATGCTGGGATTACAGACACAGGTTACAATACTTGGCTTGAAGAGTTTCTAAAAATGACTTTGAGAGAGAAAAATAAAAGCGCTAGTCAAGGAAATATCAAATTCTTCATGAATACAATGAATACTGAAGCTTCTAATGTGCTCTGTTCTTTCAAAGAGTGACTGGCACAATAATGCAGGTGGGCAAACCAGGGCCACGTTGGAAACTCAGAGCCCTCATTGTCATGAGACGTGGTATGGCTAACAAGAGAGAACTTACACTGAGGTTAGCAGCCAAAATTATGGATCCAGAACATATTAAAGTAAGTTAGAGACACTTCCAATCTATTTGTCAAAATGTGCACAGATGTATTATCACAGACGTGATTCTGCATAGAATGTTTTGACACTGCTCGTCCTTCTGTTGAAAAATTCTCCAGTGATACACAATTATCAGGCTGCAAATATAGGATATTCTGTTCATCTTTTTAATCTTGGACTTCTACAATATCATACATATTTAGTGTTCAATATAAGAAGCTTATATTAAAAACCACTGATATCAAAGTTGAATATTGCAATGCTATCCTTCTTAATATGCTATAATTCTACCCTAATTCTGCCACTAAAAAAAAAAAAGCTAAATGAAATGCCGTATTCAGGTTTCAAATATTTACATGAAAAAATATATAATTGTTATTAATGTACATATAAAATAATAATGTATATAGTGGCTAGTTGTATATAATTATGTAGCAAAAGCATTTCAAGAGTCATAATATGGAATATTTTCTATATTTATTATTAACAAGTGAATATTTTAGCTAATTTAGTTCCTTCGTGTAATGACAACAAATAGAAATGAAACATGTTTAAAAATGAAGTTCCTCTGAGTAATTTAAAAGCTGGGATATTCTGGAAATGTTTTGTGATACATTTACACATATGATATCTATGAAATAACACAAACAGGAAAAGGAATCACTGGAATTGTGATTATAAATGTACTTAGTGGTATTGTAGTAATCAATGTATCATTTTTTATTGTAATATTAAATTACAGTATTTTAAAGATATGTTTCTTATGCTGATCTTTTCTCTAAAGAGTTGTCATAAATGATTAGTATTTCCAAGCTAAAGGTAGATTATTTGGGGGGGGTTAATCATTTTTATTAGTTTACAAGTAAGAGCAGATTATTCAACAGATAAAATGTTAGACTAGGAAGAGATTTTTCAGGAAAAGCACAGTGAATTAACAAGTAGTGAGGGTAGCTATCAGATTCAAAAGAATTTCTTTTTAACTTCTTCAACTGTCTACAAAAGTATATTCCACCTATGAAAGTACTCCGTTATCTAGTTCAGAAAACCTTAACAATTTATATGATAATGTCCACTAGTATTATAAAACATAGTCATCTGTGACATTACTTGAAAGAATATGACAGGATATAGCCATTCATAACATTACTTAAAAAGCACACTATATATCATGATCGTCAGTGTATGGAAAAGCATATTACTCAGTCTGCCTTAGCCAATAGAAGACGCCCTGAATTAAAGTCTCTTAAGCTACAGCAAGACTACTTCAATTACGTAACTAAGATATGTTAAGGGATTGCACTCATCAAACTATCTCGCACAAAAACAAAACAAAACAAAACAAAACAAAACAAATATCAACTACAGTTCAGAGATTTATCTGATTTTTCTTCAGTGAGCCTATAAAGTTCTTTTGTTTTTTGTTTTTTGTTTTTGTTTTTTTGATACCAGGGATCAAACTCAATACCTCAGGCTTGCCAAACAGCGCTTACACCAATGAGCTAAATCCTCAACCCTAAAGTTTGTTTTAATACAACAAAATATGTCATTCAATGCTCCAAAAGATTTACACAGTGTTATTAGATCCAGAAGGTCCCCTAGAAGCCTCATATGTTCAGGGACTGGGTTGACTGTATCATGGGGTGCTATACTCATTATTAGGCAGATATGCTGCCAGGTCAAAAGAGATGGTTCACTAGGAGATGACTGAAAAGTATATCTCACTTCCTCGGTTCTCTCTTATCTCTGCTTCTTGGTTTCCATGAGCATCTTCACACCACTGGACACATCCAACACGCCCTTCCCTGCTTGGAGCACCTGACTTTGGACTGAATAGTCTGAAAACCATAAGCCCAAATTCAGCTCTCCTCCTGTAATTTACTGGTCTCTGGTATTTTAGCCCAGAGGGAAGCAAGTAGCTAAGATGCACAGAAAGGATGCTGCAGTGGGAACCTGTGGACCACTGTCATTATCATCATCATCTCTTCTAAAGTTTACATTTTAAAGCATGTTACAAAGTTCTTTCAAATATGTTCTTTCCTTCTAGAGGTCCCTACAAAAAAGGAAGTTTGCATACAAGCTTTTATTACATACATATAAAAAGGAACACTTACATTGCACCATTGTTGAAAAGATGCATATATTTAACTCAATAAGAAAAATATGCCTTTTTTGATAAAATGTAGATTTGTGCATCAAATAAACATGGGCCCATACCACACTTTTCCAATAGCTGCCCACTCATCTTTGTTTAGCAAAGAAACCCACTTTATCATATGGGTCTTCATTTGCAATCTGGAAGGAATGACTGACTTTCCTCCCTGTATAGTTTTCTATGAATAAGGCACATGAAATGAAGCATCAATACAAAAACTAGAATGTCCTATGTGAATACATAAAAAATATGTGTCTCTTTTCCT